>OX038879.1:3045000-3210000 GCA_943789525.1 Agriphila geniculea | reverse complement strand
TACCGAGTAACCTTGTACTGTTGTTCTATCATGATAAAAGTCAATTTTGGTTCTTTCATTGAAAGTAAAGCACAATTGGCAAAGGCAAGAAAGTACTTCACGTCATAACAGCTGCACAATCTACACACATCAACTTTGTCTGGATACAGGTGTTTTTAGGGTTCCGTAGCCAAAATGGCAAAAAAACGGAACCCTTATAGATTCGTCATGTCTGTCTGTCTGTCTGTCTGTCCGTCCGTATGTCACAGCCACTTTATTCCAAAAGTATTAAGACTACATAGTTGAAACTTGGTAAGTAGGTGTATTCTGTGAACCGCTTTACGATTTTTACACAAAAATAAATAAAATAAAAGAATAAGGGGGGGCTCCCCATACATGGAACTGAAACTGAAAATATTTTTTTTCATCAAACCAATACTTGTGGGGTGTCTATAGATAGGTCTTTAAAAATGACATTGAGGTTTCTAAGACTAATTTTTTTCAAAGTCAACCGTTTGAAAGATATCTGCCGCCAAAGTGGTAAAATGTGTGTCCCCCCCCCCTTTAACTTTTAAAGTAAGAGGGTGAAAAATTAAAAAAAAATATATGCTATAGATCTTAATAAACACTTTCAACGAAAATTGGTTTGAACGAGATACAGTAATTAGTTTTTGAGATATAGTACATTTTCCAAAACCGCAAATATAACTTTGTCATTCATACAAACACTGTGAAAAACAAAGTTATTTTTTCAGACGAAAAATGATAGCGGTATTAAAATATGGTATGGTATATAATGTACCTACGGAACCCTACTGCGCGTGGCCCGACACGCACTTGGCCGGTTTTTTCATACAATACTGAATGCTGATCAGATTAGTTGGGTGTGTATAACGATCTGAATCTCCTCCATTCACTCCCTGGATATCCATCGTCAGGTCACAGCATGGTTGATGAGTATACAGGGTTATTTGTAAAACACCATCAACCTCGCAGGAGTAGATTACTAACATCATAAACAACAACATTTGTTCTACGAATTTTCCGAAAACTGACAAATAAATATCGACTTTTCATTCAAAACTCGATCAATTCGAGACATTTGTATGGGGAGTCGAATTTTTTTCCTGATAGGTACCATGGGCAACAGGGTCGCTTAACCACTGCTAAGGTTAAAATCGCTTGCACGCCGCGCCCGCTGTCACATACGTTTTGTTCGTGCAGGGGCGATACGCGCGCACACGAATTTTGTTGCAAACTGTGGGGCTACCGCCCAAGTAGCGTCGACTTCGCCGTCGGCTTCATTTGACAGATGATTGTAATACATTGCTTTTTGTCTCTGCTAAGTTTTTATTTGTACCAAAAAGAAGTAGCAATGTATCTCATCCATCTGTCAAATGAAGCCGACGGCGAAGTCGACGACACTTGGGCGGTAGGGCCCCTGGTTAAGCGACGCTGTTGCCCATAGTACAATCTGCCCTTCAAGTCGCGAGTGAATAGCTTACTTCTAGGCAAGCGCGTCTTATCGTAGATTGCATAATCCATCGCTTACCACCAGACGTGGTAGCAGTCAACCGTTTGACTATCTACAAAAAAAAATACTTACCGCATCGATCTCATTCAGTGCCTTCCACCTCTCCTGCGGCGCTTTGACATCCTTGACGGTCTGTATGGCGCGGCGCATCCACGAGGTCCACACGCGCAGCCCCGGGATCTGCTGCTGCTCGATGTAGCCGGACAGCGCGCACGCGTACTGCCGCCCGCGCTGCGACAGCTCGCTGTCCCCGCCGATGCGACCCACCATGTTGTGCGCGCTTTCACCGTGCTGCACAAACGAGATACTTTATAAAGATATGTTTATAGCGATATCACAAGAATGTCAGCTGTTTTTTGGCTGCACAGGGTTGAGATTGACCGAGGCAAATGTTCGGTCTGTTAAAATATGTTTTTGTAGTGAAGAGATCATTTTGCGGTATACATTTGAAGCATTCAATATAGAAGTACCTGGGCGACCGAGCTTTGCTCGGTTATTACTATTTATTGTAATATGGTGGTGTTTAGGTGATAGCCTATACATTGCTATCTCAAACATTGACTAAATTTTTTTAAACTCGTCCCAAAACAATAAATTTAAAAAAATATATATAAACTTCAACATATAAAAAAAGCGCCTGTAAACAGGTTCTTTTAAATAAATGGATATCGAATTCTATTTTATTTATTTTAATTTTGATAGAAATAAGCTAAATAAGTTTCAACGAAATTCTATTCTATTTTAACACGTTTTATTAGGTCGCTTTCTTGTTTATTTATTTGTTTGTCCGCAATTTTCCAAACGATTTTATACTAGCTTCCCGATGCGCTAGTTTCTATTAAACCAGAAAATGCTATTGGAAACCTGTGATATACTACCCGGCACGTAACTTGGCAAGATAAAAACGAGACAAAAGATGCGCAGTAGCCACACACACTAAACTCGGCGCATCTTTTGTCTCACCACACAAAAAGTACAACTAAGTGGGTGGAGCTAAAAATGCTGGCATTTAATTATGCAGCACAAAGCGTCTGAGTACTGGTTACTTTCTAGCGACCACAATATGTATACCCATAGATATTTTATATACTTAAACGAAAAAATATGATACGTTATTTCTACATATTTTTACTGCCTTCTTTGCGTCTTTTACACCATTTGACTACACAGGAAATAATTTCTAATAAACTTTCTCTTTCTCTCTTTTCTTTATAATACAAACAATATTGTAAAGAACGCTAAACGTCAGTCACCGGGTGCGTGGCTGGCCTGACTAAAGATATAGTATAATTCCGATGTTGGCAGCACTGCTGTGCTGTGTGCTCCAAATTGAACCGTAATTTTACGTTTGAAAGGCTCAATTTGAAGTGAGCACAGAAGCGTCGCGACACTGCTGCGCAGCAGTGCTGCCAAGCTCGGAATGTAGTCTCATATAAACCTATAGAGAATGTATGGGGACCAGTGGTGCTGCGGCAGCAGTGTCGTGCAGCAGTGTCGCGACTAGTGATGGGCAGTGGATAAATATCCTAAAGGTAAAAAACTCGGATATTTATCAAAAATAGATAAATATCCGTTTTTATCCATTTTTAGCGGATTTTTATCCAAAAATGCCGGATAAATATATTCAGGCCTGAATCTACACAATAGATTTGCTTCTTGTTAACTACATTTTTGACGAAAACAGTATTTTGTGCTCGAAACAATGTTTTCTTAATTTTATTATCTGTATAGCGTTGTACGTAGTAATGGGCAGTGGATAAAAACTCAAAAGGTAAAAAACTCGGATATTTACCATAAATGGCGGATAAATATATTTAGACCTGTTTATATACACTAGTTTTGGTCCCACGTGAGGCCCCGCCCCCGCTACTAACCCAACCACGATGACAACTGTACCTGGCAACATATAACAAGCGCACATTGAGGACTGGTCCCTAGGCTAAATGGTGTCGTTTCATCGCCTACAAGTCCCTTGTCAACGACGTGATTACCATCGCAATTGTGTTGACCAGGGTATGCTGGCCGACTTATGGAGAGGGAGAACCTATTTACGATGAACTGTTTTTTCAGGAAGAGATAATACCAACGCATAATCCAAGATAGCGGCCAGCTTTTTTGTTTTTGGGCCGATTTCGATGAAACTTTGTTTAGGGCACAATTTTTAAAAGAAAACAGCAGAGCAATATTGAAAATGTGAAAATTCAAGATGGCGGTCATCTTTTTTGTTTATGGGCCCACTTCGATGAAACTCTGTTTTTTGTACTATTTTCACAAGAAAACAGCGCAACGCAATGTTAAAAATGATAAAAATGCAAGATGGCGGCAAACTTTTTTGTTTGTGGGCTGATTTCGATGATACTCGGTTTATGTACTATTTTGACAAGAAAACAGCAACGCAATGTTAAAAATATGAAAAATCAAAGATGGCAGCCAACTTTCTTGCTTTTGGGCCGATTTCGATGAAACTCGGTTTTTTGTACTATTTTGACAAGAAAACAGCAAAGTTATATTAAAAATGACAAAAATCTAAGATGGCGGCCAAACTTTTTGTTTGTGAGCCGATTTCGATGAAACTCGGTTTTTGGTATTATTTAGACAAGAAAACAACAACGCAATGTTAATAATGTTAAAATCCAACCAAGATAGTGGCCAACTTTGTTGTATGTAGGCTGATTTCGATGATTCACCGAAAACGGCTTACAAACCAAAAAGTTGGCCGCCATTTCACATTTTTATGTTTTTAACATTGCGTTGCCGTTTTTTTGTGAAAATAGTACCAAAAACCGAGTTTCATCGAAATCGGCTCACAAACAAAAAAGTTAGCCGCCGTCGTGGATTTTTTTATATTTTTAACATTGCGTTGCTGTTTTATTGTTAAAATAGTACCAAAACCGTGTTTCACCTAAATCGACATACAAATAAAAAATTGGGTGCCATGTTGGCTTTTTCTAATTTTAACCATTGCGTTGCTGTTTTCTTGTCAAAATAGTACAAAAAAACGAGTTTCATCAAAATCGGCCCACAAACAAAAAAAGTTAGCCGCAATCTTAGATTTTTGATATTTTTAATATTGCATTGCTGTTTTCTTTTGAAAATAGTGTCCCAAACCGATTTTCATCGAAATCAGCTCGAAAACAAAAAATTTGGCCGCCATCTTGGATTTTTCATATTTTTAACATTGCGTTGCTGTTTTCTTGTCAAAATAGTACAAAAATGGAGTTTCGTCGAAATCAGCCCACAAACAAAAAAGTTTGCCGCAATCTTGGATTTTTGACATTTTTAATATTGCGTTGCTGTTTTCTTTTAAAAATAGTGACCCAAACAAAGTTTCATCGAAATCGGCCCAAAAAAAAGTTGGCCGCCATCGTTGATTTTTCATATTTTTAACATTGCGTTACAGTTTTCTTGTCAAAATAGTACAAAAATCGAGTTTCGTCGAAATCAGCCCACAAACAAAAAAGTTTGCCGCCATCTTGGATTTTTGACATTTTTGATATTGCGTTGCTGTTTTCTTTTAAAAATAGTGCCCCAAACAAAGTTTCATCGAAATCGGCCCAAAAAAAAGTTGGCCGCCATCGTTGATTTTTCATATTTTTAACATTACGATGCTGTTTTCTTGTCAAAATAGTACAAAAATTGAGTTTCATCGAAATCAGCCCACAAACAAAACAGTTTGCCGCAATCTTGGATTTTTGACATTTTTAATATTGCGTTGCTGTTTTCTTTTAAAAATAGTGACCCAAACAAAGTTTCATCGAAATCGGCCCAAAAAAAAGTTGGCCGCCATCGTTGATTTTTCATATTTTTAACATTACGATGCTGTTTTCTTGTCAAAATAGTACAAAAATTGAGTTTCATCGAAATCAGCCCACAAACAAAACAGTTTGCCGCCATCTTGCATTTTTAACATTGCGTTGCTGTTTTCTTGTCAAAATAGTGCCAAAAACCGAGTTTCATCGAAATGAGCCCAAAAACAAAAAAGATGACCGCCATCTTGGATTTTTGACATTTTTAACATTGCGTTGCTGTTTTCTTTTAAAAATAGTGCCCCAAACAAAGTTTCATCAAAGTCAGCCCACAAACTAAAAAGTTGGCCGCCAGCTTAGATTTTTGATATTTTTAATATTGCATTGCTGTTTTCTTTTAAAAATGGTGTCCCAAACCAATTTTCATCTAAATCGGCCCAAAAACAAAAAAGCTGGCCGCCATCTTGGATTTTTCATATTTATAACATTGCGTTGCTGTTTTCTTGTCAAAATAGTACAAAAAACCGACTTTCATCGAAATCGGCCCAAATACAAAAAAATTGGCCGCTATCTTGGATTTTTCATATTTTTAACATTGCGTTGCTGTTTTCTTGTCAAAATAGTACAAAAAAAAAAGAGTTTCATCGAAATCGGCCCACAAACAAAAAAGTTAGCCACTATCTTGGACTTTTGACACACTAAACATTGCGTTGCTGTTTTCTTGTCAAAATAGTACCAAAAACCAAGTTTCATCGAAATCGGCCCATAAACAAAAAAATTGGCCGCCATCGTACATTTTCGACATTTTTAATATTGCTTTACTGTTTTTTTTTAATAGTGCCCAAACCGAGTTTCATCGAATTCGGCCCAATAACAAAATAGTTGGCTGCCATCATAGTATTTTTTTACAATATTAACTGGTTTCCGAACCCTGCGTGTCAACTAAATTTTGTGACAACCCTTCCGTTTTTGCGTAAAACTACGTGCTACGTACGTTGGGGGCTGGGGGTGCTAGAGTCATCGAACGAATTCATTCATAATTCTGAAGTAGTTTGAGAATTCTCAGGATGTAGTTTTCATTCTTCTATTGCATTTTTTGGATTTCTTAATTATAATGCACTTCAATAGCACTTATTTTGTTTAAAATTATTAACTACCTTTATTTTAATTTCAAAATTTACGTGACATATCAAGAAAAGGGTTTTAAAATAAATATTTTATTAGGACGGATAAATATCCGTCCTGTTGGATAAAAACTCGGCTAAAAACGGATCTTTATTGAGTTTTTATCCATTTTGAGTTTTTATCCGGTCAAAAACCCATCACTAGTCGCGACGCTTCTCCGCTCACTTCAAATTGAGCCTTTCAAACGTAACATTACGGTTCAATTTGGAACACACAGCAGTGCTGCCGACATCGGAATCATACCTTTAAGCTGAGCGGGTTGTACTTTTTCGGCGCTGTGGTACCATTTTTTAAGCAATATTTTTTTGTAATTACACTTCCATAGATTTTAGTTCGTTGGGTGCATTATATATAACGGTTTGATCCACGTAATATCCGCGTTCACGTGGCCGGCGCGAGGTGAGCGCGGCTAACGATGCGGTCTAGTAATAGATAAACACTATCAAGTCGTATAAGTTCAGTAATTAAATTAATCGCTATATTACTTATAGAGAATGAGCGTTAGACTGAACTTGATGTTAAAACCTATTAACGGTATTGGTGTTTCTGTTAATTGAACACTAATACTTTGTATTTCATTAAGTACTTCTTTAACACTCGTGGACGCAAGAACCACGCGGCTAGTTCTTAAAGTGTCAGTAAAAAATCCTTAGGTATATAATCATCATAATACGATTTTAAAGTTCTTGATCATAATCATAACATAAACTACATTTTTCAAACAATATACGTCATAAGACAAGTGTCACTTTTCAAACCTTTCGATACCTCGCCTATTGACATGGGTGTCCAAAATGCTTTATTATGTTTTAAACATTTAAAATCACTATAAATAGGTCTGAAAAGATTTAAGTTTTGAAAGAAAGCAAAGCGACCTAAAAAAAGAAAATATTGTACTTTATTTCCATTGAGTAAAATACATATGAGTGTGTGAAATCGCATTTAAAAGTACTAGATACAGATTATTATAATAACCTAAATATTTATTATGATTATCTGTAGACTTTTACGTGATCTTCCGATAATAATATTTTGCTGGTAATGTATCACATAATCTTTGCATGTGCAAGGTCGCCGGTGCAATTGGTACGGATAAGTGTAGGATCTTGTGGTACTTTATCGTTTTTGGTTTGTAAAACAAAATATGGTTTGAATTATTATTACAAGAACAATATTTTCCGTTATTTATTTGATTAGAGAGATTGTAAATGTTTTCATTTGCTGGGACCCTATTTTTGAATCACTCGACTGGCGTCGAGCGCTCTTTTCTACTGATTTTCGTTCGACATCTCATTGTTTTGAGTCATATGTGGAATGAAAATCAGTCGAAAAGAGCGCTCGACGCCTGCCGAGCGATTCAAAAATAGGGCCCCTGGTTGAATATAAATATTGCAATTCATATTACACAATACTATATACTATGACACAATATGTTTGTTTATGAGGTAGTACACGATCCGGGACTATATGTGTCCCTCTTAGAGCTGCCGCACATTGGGCCACTAGTCGCAGTCAACCCTAACGTTGCGTCGTCAGAAAAGGTAAGAGCACGCGATAGAAAGAGAGGCAACTACTAGGTGAATATAACTGTAGGCCATTAGCGCTGCGCGACCTGAATTGCACTTTATTGTGTCGGAGCAAAAGTCGCTATTTATTCAAATGACTTTGCAGCGTGCTGCTTCTGTACTTGTACTATTTGTTATTCTGTGCCAATGTGCGCCAGCTCTTATAGCTATCATTTGACTCACCCTAGTGAGGTATATAGTCCGGGGCACGATATGTATGTTCATGAGGTAGTACACGATCCGGGACTGTATGTGCCCCTCGTGCTTGTGCACGACCACCTTCTCGCCGGTGTCGTAGATCTTCATGTAGCTGTACTCGGACTCGAGCCGCTCGTCCAGGGGCTCGTAGCGCTCCTTGTAGTGCTCTATCCGCAGCAGGAAATCGTCCACCACGTTGTCTGTATTTGTGTTAGTGTAGTCTGGACTGCTCACTTTCACTTCCTGGAAAGGTACAAATAGGTTAGTTTGGGCAATAATTGTAACTGGCAGGTTCAGTCTGTCTATTAAGTCATGACATTAAAAAGTAGCAACCCTAGTGTCGTCTTGTTTCAACCATTATGTTGGTTTGAAAGGGACGACACTACAGTGCTGCTACTTTTTAATGTCATAACTTTATAGACAGACTGTAGATGGCGCAGCAGAGGTTGGGTATTTTTTTATCACTGTGTGATATTTCCTGCCAGACAATGGCACATCGTTTGTCATGCTCTGCGTCACAGATGCCTGCGCGTCCCAACACCTGCACACGCGACGATATTTGTGGCCTTAGGCCTAGCGCGCACCACGATTTTTTGTTTTGCAATGCGCGCACGCACGTATAAATTAATAGGTTGCATTTCTGCTATTAAAAAATCGCGCGATAAAAAATCGTGGTGCGCGCCAGGCCTTATGGTTATGGCCACGAGTTCAGCTAGGTGATTGCGTCAAGTCAATCGTATTCATTTGACAGTTCATATCATAGAAATAGAATGCCAAAGAACAACAATGTCAATAAACGGGTGATCCAAAAAACGAATGTATACATTTTATATGAGATACGTAATTTTTTTTTTTTTTTGTGATCGGTACCCATTCTACTTTAATCAGATTTGGTGTTTGGTCATTGTCATTAAGAGCGTGACTCCAGCGAGCCATCTACTCGAAGTTAACTATCACTATAGGAGCCGATTCAACTATAGTATGTCTTTTATTTTTAGGCGTTTGGAGTAAGATCTCGTCTTTAGTGCTGCGGCCAGGTCATTAGGATGCTTTTCCAGTCTCTCCTGGTATTTGCTTTTGTGCTTCTGGATTTCCTCCTGGATGGTACTGATCATCAACTCTTTGTGTATTTCAGCGTTAGTGACGAACCAAGGAACACCACTTATTGTTCGTAAGATAGAATTTTGCATTCTTTGTATTTTAATTACACTGGACTTGCAGGCGCTACCCCAGAGTTGAATGCCGTAGAGCCAGATTGGTTTCAGAATGGCCTTATAGATCAGGAGTTTGTTATCGATACTTAATTTGCTGTTGCGTCCCATAATCCAATGAAGGTTTTTGTATCGTATATTAAGCTCTTGTCTCTTGGTTTTAATATGGTGAGACCAAGTCAGGCGGCGATCAAGATGGATGCCCAGGTATCTTACATGGTCTTGGTGTGGTAAAGTGAAATTTTCAAGAGTAACAGGTGGGCAGTTGCCTTTCCGAAGCGTAAAGGTGACATGAACTGATTTGCTCGTACTTGCTTTTATCCGCCATTGTTGAAGCCATGATGTTATTTTATCCAGACCCTTCTGAAGCACTTTTGTTGCCAAATCTGGGTCTCTGTTGCTTGCGAGTATCGCAGTATCATCAGCAAAAGTCGCTGTTGTGACACCATCAATCTGTGGTAAGTCTGCAGTGTATACTGTGTACAAGATTGGACCCAAGACAGACCCCTGCGGAACTCCAGCCAAAATATCGTGAAATTTAGATTTATTATCTCCATTCTTGACCTGAAATATTCTTTCAGTAAGATATGACTTTAGAAGGGAGTAGTACTGATGAGGAAGGTTGATTTTCTGACTTTAGAAGGGAGTAGTACTGATGAGGAAGGTTGATTTTTTTTCGTCGATAAACGAATAAATATAGCGAAATTTGGTTTTAGAGAAATGTGTGGCAAAATCTTATTTACCTTTGAAAATTATGATTACTTGGATTGTTTCTTTTTATCACATCACAATTACTTAGCACAAGACACCATAGCTCCACGATTCCTTTATTTGAAATTCTAATAAGGATTAACAAATATTTTAAACAAACTGTGATTGCTCATTTGCAAGGCGGGACGCTAGGGGGCTCTTACTCTAGAAAATATTGGCACATTGTCACTTCATTCTTTGTCTCTTTTTTCACAGACTGTGTCCGTATAATGTTAACTTCTCTTTTCCACGCTTTGATGGTCTTCTTGAGCGCAGCGAAAATTCTTCTATGTCTATGGTTCATATTGTATCATAACATATGTCATCCCATACAAATTGCAGCCGATGGAATACGATATGAACTGTTAAATGAATACGATTACCTTACGCAATTGCACCTCTGGTTCTCACAAATCCAATAATACCAGAGTCGATACGCAAAGAAGAAGAAGAAACTTCATTTAGAAGTTGTTAACAGTCCCCAATTCAGCCTGCAAAGTTTATCATCAATTTTCTCTATGAATCGTTTACGGTTGAAAATTGGGCCCAAACTGCTCTAACAATGAGAATCAATAGGCTTATATGCTGGAAATATCTTATTTACAAAATAGTTATTTATGAAAAAAATTGTGTCTTTCTGTTCATATAAAAAAAGCTATAAACACTAGAGAAGAAAGTAGGTACTATGTTTACATATTACTGGCTTTACATAAAAACATGCGTTTTTTATTTCGGAACATAGAAGTGCCGTCCGAGAAAACTCAGTAAAGATGTAGTGTGAAATATACTCGTATATAACTGCATAGATAAATAGAACTCACCATAATATTCTGTTCTATAATCCTAGGGTCGTCGCAGATGGACTCCACGAAGAATAGCTTAAAGCCCATTTTGTGCACGACAATGTCGCGGATCATCCGCCGCCGGTCCAACGTGGAATTGGTGGCGTCGAACACCTGCGAATAACAGCGATTTTGTTTAGTGACTTATCCAATAGCTTATGAGACCACATCAACAACTGTAAAGAAATTTTCTATACTAAGAGCTGGCCTCTTTGATGCCGCCTGGCACTACTTTTCCACCAGTCAAAATTCCTGGCAATGTTATATCCGATTTAGATACATGATTGGCTTGATATTATACCACACCAAATCCAGAGTTCTGTAAATCGTATACTTTCAATCGCTTTTTCAGCCCCTGCGTTGTTCAACCACTCCCATCCCCACCACTGAAAATCTGCCAGGCGCCCGGATCTGTTGATAATGATAGTATGGCTAACTAACTAGAGGGATTTCGTCGCCCTGTAAATTGCCCACCTATTTCCGGGGCTAGCTCTTAGTCTATTCGTTAAATGGTCTTGAACACTTGTTATTTTGTGTGGTCGAATACAGTCATTGAACATACAGGTGAACCTTACGTCGTACGTAATAAAGCACGTATTTCGCGCGCCTGGCATTTCCTTCAAAAGCTTTTAACTTCGAAACTACTCGCTTGATTTAAATGAAACAAAAAGATGTGTATTGCTAGACATTTAGCTACTAGAAACTTTATGACCATGTATATGTTACGGCTAATACCCGAAGTGCGGCTAAACCTAGTTTTAGCCGGCTAAAACTAGGTTTAGCCGCACTTCGGGTATTAGCCGTAACATATACATGGTTTAAGTTTCAAGTGATTTAACAGACCCAGTGGCATTCTCCATTACAAACCAAAATTCAAGTCGACTCTACTACTCGACATCTTTTTTCTCTACTCACATAAAAAGTGAAAGAAGTATTTTTTTCTCTACTGGCAGCTGTCATGTCACAATGAAGATGAATTCATTAGTTAGATTATTGCAGGATGGGTAAGCAAGTGATGATAGGTCAGGTCACCTTACTCATAAAGGCAGAAGTAACGCTTGAATATTTCACAGGATAGAAATCCTCTAGCTTATTTTTGATCAAGAAGAATAGATATTACAGCAAATATTCAATGAACAATGATCGATTCTATAAATGCCAGATTTTTTCATTTACCAGACCCCCTAGCATGACTACACGATATAAAACACGGTATCGCGTGATATAAGCGTTTTATCGACTATCAAAATATAATTGTCTTATGACAGTTAAACGTAATAAATCGCTATATTATGTCGCGTTTCGGTGGTCATGCTGGGTAATAATTTGTAGAAATTGGTCGTAAGTATGTAGAGTTGGTTATTTGTAGACTAAAATATGAGCTAGAGCAGTGGTTCTTAAAGGCTTCGGCAAACCAAACGCAGGTCAGAAGCAGAGCAGGTCAGTAGCAGCGCGGGAGTCGGCACACTGAACGCAGCGGCAGTTTTAAAGCAGTTACAACGCTGGACCGCGTCTAAACCGCGTTCAGTATGACGGGCTAGGCAAGCAGTAGGCTGCAAGATGTCGAACGACACGGACTCGGATGAAGAAGAATTCGTACTGCTTTTGGCTTTAAGGCGAAACAAAAGAATTTGGGTTCATGATATTAATACAAGAAGAGAAGAATATGGGGAATATCATCGTCTATGCAGGGGCCAGGGAGCTGCAAAGGCATAAGAATATTTTTTTCACATATTTTCGAATGTCGAGAAGTTCTTTTGAAGATCTTCTCGTCTAGCTTGTCTCGAAAATCATACAAACACATAGACTTATTATATTACTAGTACAAACATTTATTTTTACGCACTAATTCGATTATCTTTTCATTGATATCAATCACGCGGTTGTAAAAAAATACAACAATCGTCAACCGCTTTCGACGCGCTGCGCTGCACTGCAAACGCCCTGCCCCCGGTGTATCATGCTAACATGGCCGCCATAGTTATACAACAGCGCGGGCCCGCGCTCGAGCTGCTCTGCGCCGCGCATGCGCTGCTTCTGCCCCGCTCCCGCGCTGCCTGGTTTGTCGTCCGGCAGTTGCAGTGCGGCGCGGCGCAGAGCAGTTCGAGCGCGGGCCCGCGTTCAAATTTGGTGTAACGTGGTTCAAAGAGTTTCTTGTATTACAACTTGCGCGGGCCCGCATTCAAACAGCGCTGCTACTGTCCCGCGTTTGGTGTGCCGAAGCCTTTAGTGATGATAAGGGACTATTTGACAAAATGTCTGTCAAACCATGGACCACCCACTGTTTAGATTGGAGGTAGAATTCAGTAAATGTAAGCGAATGCATGAAGGATTGTTATTTTAGGATGGCTTCGCGGACCACTTCTGGTGCTTCCAGGGACCACCAGTGAGCCGCGGACGACCGGTTAAGAACCACTGAGCTAGAGAATGGAGTAGTTGGTTACCGCGACTTCGCCCCCTTTGACGAGCCACTCGCAGACGTCGTGCAGCGCGTCGAGCGCGCACTGCTGCCTGATGGCCATCGCCTCCTTGTTGTCGGCGCGGAAGAACTCGTGGCTCGTGTACGCGGACGTCGCGTGCCGTCGGTACTCGCCCAGGTTGAATACTACAAGGGAACAATTATAATCAATCAGCCAGTACCCTTAAGGCCTGTCCGCACTCGCGTGCGAATCACGCGCGAAGCCGCGAACCTCTTTCGCATTTTTTTTCGCGCCGCTTTGCGTCGCATTCATGCCTCGTTTCCGAAAAACGTCCCGCGACAAACTTAACAAACTTTATAAACTGGGAGTGAAATTTTGAGAGCAGTTTTACGCGTTTTAAAATTATTTTTAATGTATTTATTAATTTTTCATATCGGCATAATTATAAATCGCTAAGGGTGCAGGGCGCACCCGCAGCAGTAACTTTAAGTGGTTCGCATACTGTGAACCTGGCGCGAACCTCTGCGAATGTGGCACTGCTGTGGCAGTTTTGCCGTGATTCGCAGCGCGATCCGCGCAGCGATTTCGCGCGCCAGTGTGTAGAGGCTTTTAGCACAAATAACTATAGAGTGTGAATTGAATTCATTTCAAACACAAATGTAAAATTTTTGAGAAAAGTGGCTATATACTTTTTTAATCTATCTTAAACTACTTACTCTATGATCTTTTTAGGGTTCCGTACCCAAAGGGTAAAAACGGGACCCTATTACTAAGACTCCGCTGTCCATCTGTATGTCTGTCTGTCTGTCACCAGGCTGTATCTCATGAACCGTGATAGGTAGAAAGTTGAAATTTTCACAGATGATGTATTTCTGTTGCCGCTATAGCAGCAAATACTAAAAACAAAATAAAATTAATATTTATGGGGGGCTCCCATACAACAAACATATTTTTAGCTGTTTTTTGGTACGGAACCCTTCGTGCGCGAGTCCGACTCGCACTTGGCCGGTTTTTTTTCGTTTTATTGAGCGTGTCCGCGTGCACAAGCAGGCCCTGTCAGAATACCAGCGTTGCTGTGACACGTCCAGTGTCATGGCATCATTATGCTGAGGCAGTGAGCTTTTTGACCCAAAGGCCTTATTTTGTTAAACATATTTTTTTGTTTTAATTTTATGTGTACCCTAAAGAATTTCTTTCTCTCTCTTAATTAACACATGCGGTAAACAATATCCATTAGATTTTTTTAAATTCTACGTTTTTATTATTATGCTTTGAAATGTGTTGACGTAAGTCAAATCAGTCACAGAGAAAGCAATAACTATGTGTCACAGTGTTCTTACATACATCGTATTTATTTATTAAGTCTTATTAATTATTACTTTTTTTTTTTTGGCGGTGGTTGTGAAAAAGTCAACACGTATCGCAAAGTGCTCCGTCGTATTTAATTCATTAAGTGTATTTTTACAACGAAAATTCGCTTCAATTATTTGTCAAAATAATCTGCAAGAAAAATACTACTTCTCGATCTAAACAAGTCAACATGAAGTGAAGTGCAACTGTGTTTTAAATTACATTACAATTGCTCAACTATACCATACAGTGATGGATTGGTTGGATAACACTGAAGACAACATAAAGTGAAGTACAACAACTGTGTTCATTTATTGCGTTGCAATAATTTATTGTTGATTGAATACGTTTGTTATTGTCTTGTCTGTCACACGAATCTTTGAACGACATTGAGCTGTACAACATTGCATATAACTATTTCGACCGGACAACTATTGTCTGGCTGGCGCAACGGTTCTACGGACGCTCTCTAGTAACAAAGAGTGCAAAGGACGCAAGTTCAAACCTACGCTTCGGACTTCTTTTTTTTTATTATTATATATATTTTTTTTATCTTTGCACAATAGTTATCATGTCTTTTCCAAACAATAAAATATGTGCTAGATGTCAAGGTGCGATAAAAAATAAAGAATTTTTAGAATGCCCAAATTGTAAAAATAAATATGATTTGGTTTGTTCAAATATTACACTAAAGCAGTTTCAAGATATGAGTACACCATGCAAATTAAATTGGAAATGCCCAGAATGTCGTACAAAACAGCCAAAGAAGGATAATACGAACGCTCCGGTGCATCAACGAGCTGTTTCTGGAATAAGTCATCAATCAAAACCATCGTTGAATCCTCATGCAGACGGCTACAACTCCCAAGATGCTAATGTAACATTAAGACCATCACGATCCAAGCCTACAAGCAATGTATCCGAATCGGAGAGCCTAGATAAGCACTCTAATAATGAGACCACGCTTCAGTTTCCAGAAAGTATTGATATATCTGAAATTGTTAGGAGAGAAGTGTGCTCGGCTATGCGTTCTGAGCTACCGTCATTACTGAAATCCCTATTTGAGAGCAATCTTAATCCCATCAAAGCACAACTAGACGTGCTGCAAGACTCGGTAAAATTCATGAGCGACCAGTATGAAGATTTTAAGGATAATATGCAAGCTATTGTTAGTGAAAACAAGTCCCTGAAAACTGAATGTATCCAGCTGCGCGAAACTGTTAATAATCTTTCTGATCGACTGAACATGATGGAACAATATATGAGAGACTCGAACTTAGAAATTCAAGGAGTTCCTGAATATAAGTCTGAGAATGTTATTAATGTCATCAAGCAAATTGCACAAGTTGTTTCAGCCAAGATTGCAGACGAAGATATACATAAAGCCACTCGTGTAGCTGCGATTAATAAGACGGGACAAAGGCCCCGTGCGATTGTTGTTAAACTGCGAAGTAGCCGTTGCCGTGATGAAGTGTATTCAGCAGTTCAAAAATACAACAAAGCACATCCGAATGAGAAACTTAATTCATCACACTTGGGCATCGCGGGGGAGAAATCAAACATTTTTGTTTGCGAACACCTATCGCCTGCAAATAAGGCACTGCATGCAGCTGCTCGTATAAAAGCCCGTGAACTCGGCTACAAATTTGTATGGGTGAGGAATGGCCACATATTTGTACGCAGGGATGAAAACTCTCGTTTTATACATATAAAAAATCATCAGACTGTATCTTCTCTGGAGTAAGATGACATTCAGTCATCGATGGTCAGAATTTCATGTATCATTAAAAATTAAAATTCAGTTCTTTAAATTCATTGTCAATTTATTTTCAAAATGTGCGCGGAATAAAATCGATATTGTTAAATGTCTATAAATCTATATTAAATTGTAATTATGATGTAATATGCCTCTGCGAAACATGGCTTGATGAAACAGTTAACAATACGGAATTTCTAGATGCGCGTTATACAGTTTACCGTAGGGACCGTCCTAGCAAATTCTTATTGAAGTATCGGAAAAATTATGGGGGTGGTGTGGTTATTGCAATAAAAACCAACATTTTGTCAGAGCATAGATCTGACTGGGAAACTACTGTGGAGGATTTGTGGGTGCGCGTTAGGTTACATAGTAATTGGATAAATATTTGCACAGTCTATCTGCCGTCGTATTTACTAATGGAGGACTATTTGGATTTCTTAAATAATTGTGAAAATATATTATCTTTAAGACCTAGTGATAAAAATCTTATATTAGGCGATTTTAATTTGGGTGATATGGACTGGGGTACTACAACAAGATTGCCACAAAATTATCCTGACGCAAAATCAGCTTCTTTAAATGAGTTTATGATAGCTACTGCTTTGACCCAATTGAATTGTGTCACTAACCAAAACAATAGGATATTAGATCTGGTATTGGTCAGTTCAGGGCTAGCATGTACTGTTAACCGATGTACTGAAATCAGTCGCATTGACGAACATCACCCTGCCTTGGAAGTAACAGTTTTACATAAAAAACATAATGTACTTAAGCAAATGACAACGTCTAGATACTTATTCCACAAAACTGATTATCATTCTTGTACGGCTGAACTACTACAGGTTGACTGGGAATGCTTTAGTAATTTATCTTGTAATGACTTTCTCCTAAAATTTTATAATATTCTTTGGGAAACAATAGAGAAACATACACCTAAAAGTAGAATAAAGAAATCTAATTATCCCGTATGGTTTACTAATAGTTTAATTAACATGTTAAAAGAAAAGGATCGTTATCATAATAAGTATAAAAAATATGAGAATCCCCGAGATTATGATGATTTCTCCATGCTGCGTGATAGATGTAGAACTGTAATGGATGCTTGTTTTAATTTATACATATCGAGATTAGAGGAAAGCTTGACTTCAGATATTAAAGCCTTTTGGAAGTACACGAAGGAAAAAAGAGTTACCAATGATCTTCCTAGGCAGATGTATTATCGTGATAAAACTGCCGAATGTGGCCCCGATATTGCTAACCTTTTTGCAAGTTTTTTCTCATCTGTATATAAGCGTGCAGATTCATCGAAATATATACCAGACTTTGAACAATCAAATACGACCCTATCTACAATTCATATTACAGACAAATCCATCAAATCTAGTCTTGAGTCTATTGATACTGGGAAAGGAGCTGGACCTGACGGAGTACCACCTATCTTCATTAAGCGGTGCTCTGTTGCCTTAATTAAACCCCTGGCCATGCTTTTTAATAAATCATTGACTGATGGTGATTTTCCTGATATGTGGAAAATGGCAAAGATTGTCCCTGTGTATAAAGCGGGCGATAAAAAATGTGTCTCTAACTATCGACCAATAAGCATACTTAATTGCTTCGCTAAGATTTTCGAAAGCTTGGTTTATGATATCATTTACTCACACCTGAAGACCGTTATCAGTCCTCACCAGCATGGGTTTGTAAAATCACGATCTACAACTTCTAATCTTCTTAGTTACATGAACTACCTAAGTTCTGCATTTGATCAATCAGGGCAAGTAGATTCGGTGTATACTGACTTTGCAAAAGCGTTTGATCGCGTTGATCATTCAATACTTTGTGTTAAAGCTAAGCACTTAGGAATTCATGGCTCGCTTCTACGGTGGCTACAATCATATTTGCTAAATCGCACACAGCTTGTTACAGTTAGTGGTTATGAGTCACCTCCTTTTATAGCGGATTCCGGTGTTCCACAGGGATCAAACCTCGGACCCTTACTCTTTTTGTTGTTTATAAACGACCTCCTAAGTCAGCTCAAATGCGAATATTTGGCGTATGCAGATGAAATCAAAATTTATCGTAGGATACATACAAGTGATGATATCACCATTTTGCAATCCGATATTGATACCATGACGCTTTGGTGTGGAAAAAATAATATGTCACTAAACGTGGACAAATGTCAGTTAATTACATTCACAAAAAAAAATCATTATATTCCATCGTCTTATGTAATACAAGGAGTTCAGCTGAAACGAGTGGATGTAGTACGTGACTTGGGGGTGTGGTTTGACTCGAAACTTTCCTTTAGAGTGCATTACGACTCGATTATACTAAAGGCAAAACGAATGATGGGTTTCATATATCGCCTTACAAAACCTTTTAAGCAAACTCAAAGTTTAATACTTCTATATACTAGCTTAGTGAGGAGTTTGCTGGAGTACTGCAGCGTTATATGGTCGCCAATTTATGCTAATCATATTAATAGGATAGAGGCAATTCAGAAGCGATTTATTCGAGGTCTTGCTTCAAAATTGGGGCTAAGAAAAAAAATCCTAACTTACTCTGATAGGCTTAACCGATTTAATTTGGACTCGCTTTACGTTAGACGTCAAATCAGTGACCTACTAACATTGTACAAAATAGTTAATTCAAAAATGGAAACTGATATTTTAAGCCATGTTTCGTTGAAGGTCACCAGTAGGTCTAATCGAAAGCAGCATTTGTTTGTGGTGCCATTTACAAGAAATAATGTATCACACAACAACCCACTTGTGCGCTTCTGTAGACTTTATAATTTGTTGAGTAAACAGCTTGATATATTCTACCAAAGTCCTAACACATTTGTAAAAACAATAAAAGATCCAGAGAACATTGGAGCACTTGCACAAATTGAAGATTAATTTCTTTGATTTGATTAATTTTTTTTACTGCTTTTTTTTTCAAAATTTAATTTTGTATTAGAATTATTTAGAACTACCTAGTTAGCCGCACTTTTTATGAAAACTATATTTGAATGTTGTGCATAGTTGTAATTGAGGTACAAATTTAAACTTTTGTTTTGTGATTTATTTATTTTTTGTACTGCTTGGTTTGTATCTTGTAACTGTGCCAAAGAGAAATAAAATAAAAATAAAAATAAAATTAATATGTGCAAGAGCCTCCAAAATGTTCCAGAATAGATTTTTACTTTCTTAACTAAGCAACAATGGCCATTAATTACTAATGTCTTCTTACTAAAAAATTACTTACCCCTAGTATTAATTCCTATCCAGTTAAGATACCGTGACAGCTTCTTTGATATGTAAGTCTTCCCCCGAGCGGGGAGGCCCACCATAGCTATCACATGGGGAATGTTCACATAGTTGGCCCGTTCACCTGCAACAATCATAAAAAAAATAATACTAATGGAAGTTTCAAATAAGTGTTTATAGATAAGTTGTAGAAAAGAAACATGTAAGTTATTTTTTTATTATTACATATTATTTATTTATTCCAAGCGTATATCTATAGTTAGTTTATTATTATGCGAAAAGGACTCTTTTTTATGAGTCTGGTTACTCATTAATAAGGAGGTTTTGTTTTAAATTAATAAATAGGTACTTAAAGATAATAGAATGACAACCTCTGTGATAGTGGTATGTACAGCAGTTTTAAAGGTGTTGCCATCTCTGCAATCTCAGGTTTGATCCCCGGCAGGGTCAATTTAGTAAACTAACTTTTTTATATTGGCTCAGTTCTGGGTGTTTGTAGCTCCACCTTTGTCTCTGATTTCCATATTTTTATTTATTTATTCTTAGGTAACGATGGCCCATAGATATATACCTTAAAGCTAAACATATATAATTTATAAAACAATGTTGTTAGTAGATAACTTAAAAATTATGTTAGTAAAAAATCAGTTTTACTAACATTATCAGTAACACAAGTGCTTTAGCTCATTGGAATTAGAGCAATATTTGCAATGTGGTGTGTTTATTATTATAAACTAGTGACCGCCCGCGATTTCGTCTGCGTGGTCAGCAGTAGCGAGGGGTGAAAATAAGTCGAAGGTAAGCCGTTGCACAAAAATGTTATGATCTACATTGTGGATCCGTGGGGTAGAATTTCTAGAAGGTAAGCCGATAGGAATCGGATTGTATGGACCCTTCGCCACTGGTGGTCAGTTATTTCCCTAAATCCCTCAGGAACAGTACTTTTTTTGGGATGAAAGGTACACTTTGTCTTTATCTGTACCCCTGACAATGTGTATATAAAATTTTATGATGATTGGTTCAGTAGTTAAGACGTGAAGGCGTAACAAACAAACAAATGGACTTTCGCATTTTTAATATTTGTGGAAAAACATTACTGACGACTGGAGATGTTCAAATTGGTATTTTTTAAGGTTAATACAAAAACTTAAAGAAAACAACCTGAGCTGTTAATAAATAGGGTGAATCTTTGTCTCTCTGCAATGTATTTTTTTACAATTTATTTAATTAATAAACATGAAGTTCTCACCCTGAACTCTATAGGTAGTTATTCTAAAACATTACAAACAAAAACTTGTTTTGAAAAGATACTAGTGTTTAGTATTTATTGAATAAATAAACTTGAAGTTCTCAGCCTAAACAGGCAATGAAGAAACTAGAGAAATAGAACTCTATAGGTATTCTACAAAATTACAAACCAAAACTTGTTTTGAAAAGATAGGTATAGTGTTTAAAGTCTGTCTAAAAAGTCAGTTTACATGAGAAATTATTAAATTATTTATAAAAACTTATACTGGTAACCCTGTTGGTGCTGTCAAAATTATAATTGTAAACATAGCTTTACTCAATTTTATTTAGATGGGTATTGATGGGGTGGTTGGGGATTTAGGTGAGTATTAAAATTATTTTTGAAATTACCCATGTAAACTGACTTTTTAGACAGAGTCTAGTATTGCTTATATTTATAAACAACAATTTTTCTTCTTCTTCTTATCGAATGAGGATTAGTGGCCACCTCTGGTGTTAGAGTTTATCAAGCCACCTGAAAGGCCTCTAACTTGGCTTAAGGACTGTTATCAGATAACAACAGCCGGAACCGATGGTTTAACGTGCCCTCTGAAACACGGAAGCGCTCAGTTGTAATGCCACTTTAACGGTCACCCATCCGACACCTGACGGAACCGAGCGTTGCTTAACAAACGTGATCGAGTATGATCAGTCTTTCAAGTTCCGCCATGAGCGCTTCAATAAATAACAATTACATAGTATAGACTTAAAACAATCTTGGAAATGTTCCTTTGAAACCTAATAACTTCATTATCTTGTTTACGTGAACTTTAGCTTGCAAGCCAATGATATAGAATAGAAAACATAGTAAAATTATCTCTTGATAAGTTGAATTACATACAAGGATGCTAGGACGATGTTGAAGTAAACTAAAAATATTTATTAATTATTATAAAAATTTACTTTTCAATAGTACCTACTAAATTGACAAAAATATCACGGAAGAAAGTTAAAATCATAAGGTAAAAAGTTATTTTGAGAAAAATCTTTTCTAATTGACGATCCCTTAGACGTGTTATTATTAATCTAATACGGAACTACTCGTTATAAAAATAGTCAGGCAATAAGCAGTATTGAAGGATTAAAGATTTATAGCCTTGGGATCAAATTCCTGTTTGAATTATGTATGCTTTTAGATAAAAGGCAATATTACATACCATCACCAAAAAATTGTTTATTCAAATATTTCCAGCCCTCTGCACGGTTGTCATCAGTATCCATCGTGATCACTACTCGTTAATATCTTCTCAAAGTTATGTGTTATATTAAAAAGAGATTTATTTAATAAATAAAATAATTATTCAGTTCACATTAATCGCCCACGACAGCGGTACGTAAACTGTCAATGTCAATTGAATCGATCGACTCGACGGATGAATGAAGTTGACATGAGATGACATTGGGTGCATTCCAGTAATCTAACCGCTGAGTCATCGATCCCCGTAGAGTACATTTTGTCTATGGAAAGTAAAATATTGAACGTAAGCATTTTAATGGTTAATGTATACTGTGCAAAGATATTTTGATACTGTGGCGACGACGACTACACACGTGGTAAATGCTGTGATCCATCAGTATTTAATCAGGAGCCTATTTCATAAAAGATTAGTATTACTACAATAATTTACCCTTGTTGATAATGGGGTAGAATTTTGTTTTTTTATTATTTATAAAACTTATTAATTCTATCCCAATAAACTACTACTATGGTAAATTACTGTACTTTTTTATTCTTTTATGAAATAGACCCCTGATTAAATACAGACAAACGGCTGAGTAATCGATCGCCACAGAGTAAATTTTAAAAGTAAATTGCAAAAGTTATGGCAAACTCTACCTTATCCAAGGTAATTGTAAGTACTAAGTAAGATTTCAGTATTTATCACGGATTTCTAAATACTGAAATCTATCAGTACAATTGAAATAGACGATCAGTAAATACCACGGTAACCAATGATGCGAGTTAAAGTCGTTTCTAAAAAAGAACGTCCAGTCCTCCTGAAATATCCACTGACCTCCAAAAAATGTTTCATTCAGGTCAGTGGAAATTATCTAATACGAAAATGACAAAAAATAAAAAGGTAGGTTGTTGTAGGTACCTACAACTTACCAGCTGTTATGCAAACCAAAAAATAAAAGTAAAAAAAATATGTTTTTCACGACTGCCCAAAAAAGTGATGTACGTACCATATAGGAACCCTGAACATGAACACACCACTTTTTTAAATGTCGAGTTTATCGCTATACGACAGAACAGAATATAACTATCTAATCTAAGTACCCACGACAGCACGGCAAGTAAAACAGTTAAACTACGAAAACAGCTTTTATTACGTACGGCATAAAGACTGTCTCAAGGTCAACATGTTAGTCTGACTTGCCGTTGACTGTACATACAAGGTCAACAGAATCACTCGATTGTCTAGTCTAGCTAGCTAGACTGATGGCTAAAAGGTAGTGATTTGATTGCTTTCAGAGGGAATTGCGGTCTACACAGGTACAGTACGAGGCATATAACTTGAAATCGGGTGGGGATTGCGCGAAACGCGTATTTTGGGTATGCGTAGCGGTGAGGGGCGCGGGCGGCGGGAGAGGGGCGCGCGCTATTGGTCGCTCACAAGAGCACATGCGCGAACTTATCCCCACTCCGTCGAAAAAATTTCAAGATACTTGCCTAGTACTGTACACAGTCTGTTGTATACCTGCTATGCTGATTCGTCCAAGCTGCTATGCTACGGAAAACAGTTTGCATCAACTCATGGTAGGGCCACAGAATAAGTATAGTGCGAATCTAATACTATACTATACTAACTATAACCAATAGTACAAGTGTAGGGCCACTGGTAAGGGCCCGCCCGCACCCGCATAATGTTATTATGCTGTGGCCCTGCTGGATAGACGAGCGTCCACGCGCGGTAGTACGATTCCCTGTTGGCTACCGATATACCTAGTATAAACTTGTGGGCAGCATCACTGTAGCATCACAATGATTCAAAATTACCTTCTGCTTGCGACTTTGTCCGCGTGGATATTCGAGAAAATCCTACATAAGGAACCATGTTTTAATTTCATCAAAATCAGAGCAACCGTTTTTACGTGATTAGGCGGCTCCCCACCAAGCGCGCTGCCCCTTCTTTTCCCCCTATTTCAACCCCTTCAACACTCGTTATAATTATAAATAATAGATAGATTAATCATCAGTGATTAACTTTAACAATCGATTGGTAATTGTTTGTAACACGAGACACGCGTGTGAATGAAAGTAACAACAAGTACCGCTGGTGGGCGAGTCTATTTCGACGATTCGGTCAGTTCGGTGGCGCGTACGTTGACCGTTGGCGCGGGCGTCATGATGTCATATCATGACTCCCTTGATATTGAAGATTCTCCTTTGGTCCAAGAGAGATACAAAGTATGAAAGTGAGACGATGCCACCGAACCAAATAGATATTTTAGTAGGTTATACTACGTAACGACGCGACGCAACGCAACGCAACGATAGCAATGTGGCACCAGCACAGTCCTACTCCTAGCACCGAATTCAATACTTACTTACCTACTTACTCCGGTGGCTCAGCGACGCAAAGTGTGTCTTGGCCTCCGAATTCAATGCGTTACCCGTTTTTTTAAATGAAACATTAATAAATAATTAACTGCCTAATAAATTTGTAATGTGATAAAATAAAATAAATAAATAATAATAAATAAATTAAGCAAGCAGAGCTTGTACTATTACTTACTTTAACGACAGTAACGTCAATAACGTATATGTCGTAGGATAATTGTACAAACAGGATTTTTACAAAAATCTTAGTATGATTGTAAAATACCGGATGATTATAATCTAAGACAGATTTTTGCAATCATCCGAGTAATGTTTAGGATTTTTAGAAAAATCCGGCGTATCTTAGGTATATCGCGAATCACCATCTTTTTGCGCGCGCTGATTGGCTGACGTCATCGATATTGACTGACGGATGCTCTGATTGGCTATTTGTTATTGTTCTGATTATTGTCAAATATTTCTCTAGTGTTTTGTATGAATTTTACGTTTTTTATTTTAAAAAATGTGAGTGCTCACATTAATTAAGAGACATTGAAGTGAGTGAATTGGATGTTATACAAGTGCCAGGCTCGATCAGAGCAGACAATTTAGCGGTTATATCTTAAAAATAACATTTCTATACAGAGCTAAGAAAGTTCTATAGCACTTGTCAATATTGTTGTGCAAAACCTAAATGGACTTTCGAGTTAAGTAATTAATGCTCTTAAAACTTCAATTGAAGAATTAAATTCGGCAAAATTACGAAATAACCCCAAAACCCAACAGCAATATGTTTTGACCAATCAGACTGAAGTTGTTATATATAAAGCGTCTCTTAGATTATCCAATCAGCATTCAAGTTGACGATTTTCCTAAACATACTAGGATTTTTACAAAGATCCTAAAAATTACTCGGACGATTGTGAAAATTCATCTTAGATTTCAATTATCCGGTTCTTTACAATCATCCTAGGATTTTTGTAAAGATCCGGTTTATACGATTATCCTACGACATATACAAGTCAAAAATAAGCATATAAACGACGATGCCGCCATGACACGGAAAAAATGCTTGTGCTCATCACACCATCTGCTCCTACCAGGATTCGAACCCGGGACCTGCCGTTTCACTACAGAATAGATATTATAAGTACATCCTTCTTTTTCTTGGGCTTGCTTGTCCCAATTTATTCGGGGTCGCTTAGTCTTGGTCAAAAATCGGACGAGATCTCGCGAGATAAACGAGATTGCACAGGAGCATAAATACATGTGTTTCCGAGGAAGGAAGAAGCATTTTAGTATAAGGAAACCTTGAAAAATCTTTTACTGCGTTTAAAGAGCCAAAAGAGAACAATTATCGCATCTTCTAGAGTCATTGATTAAAAAATAAATGAATTTTTATGAAGCCGGGGAATCCAAGGGAGAACTCTTACAATTTGTTAACAATTATTTACGTTCTGTAGTCCCTACCAGGGGCCGTACCGGCTAACGAATCGAGCTTCGAAAAGTCTGCCGGGTTTCAAATTAAAACAGATAAATCGAGCCCCAATTGGGCGAAAATGGCGAACCTAGAGATGGGAAAGTGTTTCTGCCCGGGCGGGAAAATTGGGAAAAAACCCAGGCACATTGGGCATAAATCTTTTATGCCCAAATAAATGCCCAATCTGTGGGCAGAAAAAAAACGATTGTTCAACAACGAATAAATGAAAAAGTTTTAGGGAAATAAAACGAAATATTAGTTATTTAACAAATATTTATTATAATTTGACTTTTGGGTATATATATTTTACTGATAAGTCTAAGCAAACAAAGGTAAATAGAATCAACATTTTTAAAAACTCGCTAATATTCGCCTTCTATCCATTCCGTGTCGCCTGTCGGTATATCAAAGGGTTCTCGGATAGTTTCAACAAGTTTTATGTATAGAAGGCGAACTATGTCTCCAGATTCCCGCTGTCCCTCGCACCAGTTGGCCGACATTCACCGTAATGAACCTAATAAAAGCTTTTAAAAATGTCAGTAAATTGGACACTCGAACTATTATTGTATTTATTAGGAACTATTATTATTTTATTTCGACCCATTATGAAATTATTATTATTTTGAACCATTATTATATTCATTAGCTTATCTATATATTTGGGTTCAATTAACGTTATAAAGAATTAATGCAATGTAAAATTTTATGCCTATACTCCAGCCATCATGTGGAAAGAATGTTTGTAAACAAAACTTAGCGCATGTTTCGTAATTATTCCACAAATACGTTAAGTTTTAGTAAATTAACATCATAAATACAACTTGGACAATATAGGTGAACTATCAATCATATACATGTATTTATAAAAAGTGTTTTAAAAAGTACTTTTGAGGTTAAGTATGGGCGGTTTGTTAGTAAACATTCTTTCCGTGAGTTGGCTGGAGTATAGGTACTAGGAACGGCATAAAGAATTTTATTGCGATTATACCCTACCTTTTTTCTACCTACCTAATAAGAATAGTAGTAAGGTAGTATCTTGCATTACGGATGTCAGCAAAATGTCAGATAAATAATCTATACTTCTATAGGTATACCTAGTATCCCCGTAAATTACATAAAAACCAGGCGGCCATTTTTTAAATCCAAAAACGAACAACAATTGTATTTTTTATATATTTTGTTTCCTAGACCCTATCTTATTGAAAATAATAATTAAATAATTAAGCTGATGACGTTAACGTGGATGTTAATGTAACAATGTTCTTCGTATTTCCAATTTGGGGGATAGTTCCCACAATGAGAGTAAATAATTAATTTACTTCTTGATTAATAAACCATTTATACCGACTCGTTTACTGGTAGACTTATGATAAGATAATACAGATTTATAAACAAAGCTTATGCCGTCATTTCGAACAAACTCGCCGCTCTCGCGCTTATTCGCCAAAAGTTTTGCCCATCGGCGAACACCGGGAATGTAGGGAGCCGCTCTCGTGTGCTCTCGCCAATGCCGTTGTTTGACAAAAGTTTTGATTCTCGGCAAAAACGATGAATGGCAACCTACTAGTTTTAACCTCACCGAGTGGTACGGGGTGGCCAAGCGAGTTTAAATCGAGAGTGTCATTCTCTACTTGTATTTTCATATGATTTTTTTCCTTTAATATATTTTTTACTAATTTCGAAGATTTTGTGACAAATATATACTTACGTCTACGATTCACATACAAAATTTTGATTAGGATATCCAAATTCATGAAAATATAAACTTATGAACGATAATCTTAACTAATTTAATTAAAATGAACTATATTTTAATGTTTAAATAAATTTTGTAGATCAATTTTGTAACAAAAAATAAATGCCCAGATAAATGCCCAGTGGGCGGGAATTTATGGGCATTTATTGGGAATATTCCCAATCTGCCAAAAATGCCCGGCATTTTCCCCATCAGTAGGCGAACCCCATTTCATGATGTCACACGAACATCGTTATTTTCCAAATTACGTCAACAGAAAGTACAAAGGTACAAGACGAAATTCCTTACTTTGATTTTTCAGTTCTAAGTTGAAACCGATTCAGATTTTTCGATAATCGATTCGTTAGCCGGTACGGCCCCAGTGTAGGAGCTGAGAACGTTCTCTGCAGCTGGTTATATGAGCTGCAAAATTAGATGCCGTCTTTCAGATGACTCTTTAAATACTTTATGCTTTTTGAAAAATTATTTCCAAAATTTTGATAATTAAAGTTTATTTTATCAAATAACTGAAGAAGTCTAAATGAAAACTGGTGGAAATAAATGATTATTAAATATTACATGTAACTTGTTATTTCCTAATCATAAATCCATTATTTTGACACTTTGTAAAAGAAAAAGAAAAACAATTTCACAAATCTCGCGAGATTGATATCTCTTATCTCGCGAGATCTCGGCTTCGTCTAAATCTCGCGAGATTGCATTCCCTAGTCTTGATTTTATAGGTACTCTGCTATTCTTTGTTTAGCACGTTTTTATTTAAATAATTATGTGGATTAGATTTTTTAATGCCTAGCATGGCAGCTACAAACAGATTGATAGACACGATGTTTGAATTCTTCACGTGGGCGTGACCTCATAAAAATCGTCTGTCACATTTCCTGGCTAATTCTATTGTCGATATTACGTTTATATCCAGCAATTCAGTAGTGAATCCATACAAAATACTGCAAATTAGTTTTACATGAACTATGTTTATATAATAGTGTTTTCAACACACTTGCTCGTAAAGTGAGCCCTTATACATCGCTTTTAGGGCCATAATCCGAGCTATAACAAACGCGTGCAATAATATATAAAACACTAGGTTGTTATAGAATTATCTCTACAAAGTTAAATTAGTACCTTACTGCAAGTTCTATGCGAGTAAACAGAGCATTCCTAATTTAACCGGGTAATATAGTTATTTTTTTAGTAATAACAAAGAGGTTTTATGGCGCTGAAAATTCATATTCATTTCTGAAATAAATAAATGTGTAAGTGCTTAATTAAGTCAAACAAATATTTATTATTATCAAAATATTCATAATTCACAATATTTTGTTATAAAATATTAAAATGTTTGCATTTTATCACTTAAAATTATAATTCTGTAGTAGGCTGTATGCTCACTCACCCCTTTGTTCGCAAAATATTCTTGCATTTGGGCTTGTGAAAAAAACAAAAAAAAATCTACGCGCCTTTTCCCATAATAATCGTATTTTGTTTTTGTCGTATATCTGTTGCTGTGTGGTAAATTACTTTGTATTTTCCTCGCAAATGTGTTGAAAAACGTCGTATGAAACTCGTGAGCTTTTGCTCATTGCACACTCGGCTGAGTTACGCCCTCGCCTGCGGCTCGGGCTGCAACCCACAGCCTTGTGTGCAATGATCAACCTAAGCTAACTTGTTTCATAATGTACTATAACGTACATACAATCTAGGTACTTAGTGTTGTTTCCTACTCAGTAGCTTTACCTATTGCGTATAATTTTCAATATTCTTCTACTATAAATTAGTATGACAGCATTGTGATGAATCACTGTGACGGTTTTGCGTATGGAAAGGAAACCCATCAACGTCCGGAAAATGACACACAATTAGATCATACAATAGATTTTTGAATTTATTACATTACTTACATACATACATATACCTACATTGATGAATTAAATAGTTTAATATAAATGTCATGCTCCTGTTGTGATAATATAGCAAAGTAGATGTAACCGACTGCTGTAAGTAATTGCTAATGTCGTTCAAAAGGCGTGTACACGTGTGACCTTCCCAAGTAACACAGATAGCTGTATAACTACTCACTTTTAGACTTATTTAAAACTCTGTGCTTATTAAGACTCTTCTAAGAGTACACTGGTGACCCTACAGCTGCATAATAGCAGTCAGTGATATTTAAACAGCTTAGGCTAATTAAGAGCTGCTTTAAGGCTTATTAAGACCGACAAAACCACCATTAATACGCTAAGAGTGCTATAAAGGTATATTTTCTCGACTCTATTCAGCTTCTAACATATTCTAAAGCCTAAACCTTAGTAAGGACTGTTTAGTGGATAAAATTTCGCCAAATACTGTATAAGAAGGTATTTGTGAACTCCTATTACACTAACTTATTAAAGAGGCACGTGTGAACTATTATGAAGTGAATAGCTGTATAATGGATTATATGTGGCGCATATTTCAACTTATAGCTGAATATGTCTACCGCTAATCAGCCTTTATACTGCCATTGATAGTATCTGCATAGCGGCTGTTTATACATTCACTAGATGCCTCGCAGCTGCTTAGAGACTCATTAGTGTATCGAATTAACGGCTTCTACTTTATAATGGTTCACATAAGTACCTTAAAACAGATGTTATCTGAATAAAAGAACATATGTGGTACTGTAATCAGTCAATGTAATTAGTAACATAATCCACCATTTTTTGTATAACCTATAAAAATTCTGATTGATTTTTCAACCTTTACGATGTTTTGTGCAAGAAATAGGAATGTAATGCATCAGTTTTAACTTCGAAATATCTTAACAATAACTTTTTATCTCATAATTCTTTTCAAAGCACTAATTTTTTTTTGTCAAGATTACATCACAGCATATTTATATCACAAAACTAATTCAAAACAGAATATTTTCGTGGCGCACTAAAATTTTGTTAGATAATATATATATATATATATATGTATAATGTCAGTAAAATTACGTTCCCAGTCATTTTCCCTTTATAATACGTCAAACAGAGTATGAATATGAATATTATCGACCAATGTATCGTTAACTCTAATTCATTCACGTAACATAAAGTGTTCAATTGTTAGCTTTATATATGCTTAAACCCGTTTACACTTCAAATATTAGTTCACTTAATTTTACACAGGCCGCAAGCAGCCTTGCGCGGTTTAAAATATGTATTAAAGCGTACATGTGACATATTTTCTGAATAAAGAGTAACTTGTGATCTTTTAGTCAGTCGAATTTCAGCGCATAGTACTGTCGTTACCCTTTATAACACTCTTAAATTTCTTCTACACAGCCTGTTACCCTTTATTACACTGTTAAGTTGCTGCTACACAGCTCTTAAGCAGCTATGTGAACTTAAGACTGAATAATTTGTGCCCATTTAAGAGGTATAAGAGCTGTATAAGGTCGTATACAGCCTTTATGCAGGTTCCTTATTCAGCTTTAAGCGTGATGGAAATCCGTTATTCGGCTGTTAAGCAGCCTTCGTGTGTTACTTGGGTTGTGCTTGCTGTTAACAATTGACATTAATTTGGTTAATGAATGGAATATCTATACTTACATCATTGCTATTGTCTATTTATTATAAATTCTATTTAAGCTAAAGTGTAAGTACCTATATTATTATACTGATCAACTTTTGTATACTTACCTACTAGCTAGATTAAAGACGCGTTACTTCGTAGCTTTGTATAGACAATTGAAAACCCTTTTCTAGTTTACCTGTACTATGGGCAACAGCGTCGCTTAACCAGTTTGCAACAAAATGGTTAAGCGACGCTGTTGCCCATGGTACCTAATTAAAACTAAGTAAAGCGCATTCACTTAGATAGTGTCGCCCTTTTATCGCGCCGCCTTTGCACGTGCCGCTTCTTGTCAAAGGATGCCGCCGCATAAACAAAGGATACCGCGTGCGGCGTACACCCGCAAGTCAATTTGTATTTTGGCAGTTTTCATCGAAGCGCCGGCCGCCGGCGCCGTAGTGAAAGCTTGTGTTTGTTGACTCTGCTACGTATACTGAAAATATTTTTTTCATCCTTGGAAGGACAGTTAAGTGCCTCAAGATGAAACTTTAAGTGGACCAACAAAAAAATACGGGTGTTTTGTAAAACATGTAAACAACTTATGATCAATGTCCATCGGCATTGCGTTGAAATCAGTTTGTCTGCACCTATCAGAGATACTTCAAAAGTAGTGGGGATACCAAGAACTAGCGTCGGAATAATAGAATAGAATAGAATAGAATAGAATAGAATGTGTTTATTGCATTTCATGTGGTACAATAAGGATCTTAAAATTATTTTGGTGCATACACATGAGCCCTGTAAGGACATAACAATATTGGTACTTAAAATTAAATTAAATTCACACTTTTTTAAAATTTATACATATCTTAAAAACACCTAACGGAAAAAAGAAACAAAAACATAACATTATTAAGAATAACATAACATTAGAAATTACTTTTTTATATTAAATTAAATTATATTATTGTGCATTAATATGAATATCATTGTATAAATGTTTGCTTGGAATCAACTTCAATAGGATATAGTTATCTACTTTATTGCATAGGCTTATAAAATTCGTTAAGTTTATAATAACATTTATCAATTAAATAATTATTTAGACATTTTACAAAACTATTATAGTTCTCGATTTCCCTAATATAATTTGGTAAACTATTGTATAGTTTTATTGCCATAGAGTAAGGTCCTGATCCAACTAATGTCATACTAGATTTAGGTAAAACAAATTTATTTCTTTTTCTTAAAGTCATTACTCCAGTGTAATTATCATCACTTTTTATAAACATGTTTAGGTTGTTTCTCACTAATTTACATGTTTCTAGTATGTACAAGGATGTTACTGTTAAAATGTTGAATTCTTTAAAAAATGGCTTGCAGCTTGTCATTGGATCTATATTGGCCAGTATTCTTATGCATTTTTTTTGTAAAATCAGTAACTTAAGGATATCTGTGCTATTGCCCCACAGTGGTAAGCCATAGCGTAACCAAGATTGCGCGTATGCTAGATACGCTATTCTTGCGGTATTTATGTCTGTGGTTCTTTTCAACTCATTCAATGCATAAATGAACCTACGTAATTTGTTACCTATATACTCAATGTGATACTTCCAATGTAGGTTACTGTCTAATTTAACACCAAGTAGTGTAGCGTTATCTACTTGTTCAATCCTGATGCCGTTTATGGTAAAGTTAAGTTTAAGTGTCTGTTTTTGATATGGTTGAAATACCATTAATTTAGTTTTATTGAAATTAATATTAAGATTATGATCGTTTAACCAAGATATTAAGTTAGTAATAATTGAATGAAGTTTAGCATTTAGGTTTAGGTCATTGGAGGCCGGAAAGACCACCGACATGTCATCAGCAAATAGTATACTGTCTTCTTCTAGTACTTTAGGTAAATCGTTGATGTATACTAGGAATAAGAAGCATCCGATAATGCTTCCTTGCGGAATCGACTTTGTGACTATTACTTTTTCTGATTGGACAGTTCTTATTTGGTTGCTAACAGAGCATGTATGCTGCACTTCTACATATTGAACCCGGTCTTTAAAGTACGAAATCAGCCAATTATGCGCTTTACCCCTCACTCCTAGGTCGTATAACTTTCGCAGTAAGATATTTGGAAGGACTCGGTCATATGCTTTGCTTAAGTCTAATAATAAACTAATCGCATAGCCTTTATTGTTTATGATGTCGAGAATTTTTTGTATATATTTAAAAATAGCTATAGTAGTAGAGCGGTTTTTCCTGAATCCGTATTGACTTTCATGAAAGACTTTAAATTTTTCGCAGAATGAGTATAATCGAAATGTCATAGCATATTCAAATACCTTTGAAAAAACTGATAACAAAGCTATTGGCCTATAGTTACTTTCTAAGTTGGAATCACCTGATTTGTGAATGGGTTTGATTATTGATATTTTTAATTTGTCGGGTACTATTCCTTGGTCGAAGGATTGATTTATCAGAAACGTTAAAGGTTGCACTAATTCTTCCATGCATTTTTTAATTACCATGGGAGGTATGTCGTCAAAGCCACAGCTGGTTTTATTTTTCAATCGTCTCAAGATTCCCATTACTTCTTTGGTATCAATTGGCTGTAAAAACAGTGAATTTTGTAGTGGAGAAGCCACGGGGCGTCCCTGCGGTGGCGAAGCAGCAGTGTCATAGGCGCCTACAGATACAAAGTAATTATTAAAAGTATTTGCTACTACGTGAGGGTCTTCTGTTAAAGAACCTGCAGTTTTTAGCTTGATGTTAGTTTGCGATCGTTTAGTTATTTTGTTTGTCCTTTGTTTAACAATTTGCCACATTGTTTTTGTTACATTGCTAGATCTTTTTATTCTATTTATATTAGTTAACTTTTTTGATCGTGTTATTGTTATCTTAAGTAGCTTAGAATACTTTTTATAATGTTCTTCTAGTATAGGGTTTTTAGTTTGAGAATTAAATATTCGAAGTAGTCTTTTATGTTTGCAAGAAATTTTTACGCCTTTAGTGAGCCACTTTTTAGTTGTACGTGCATTTATTTTCAGTTTTCGTAATGGTATAGTTTCATTTAGAGTTTTATTGATTATTTGTAAAAAGGAGTTATAATTTTCATTGACACATTTTTTGTTTTTAAATACGTTATTCCAATCAACTTCCCTAAGCCGCATTTTAAATAAGTTCATTTGATGTTCATTAAATATCCGTTTTTCTATATAGAAAAATGGTTTCGATTTTAAGGACGTGTTATTTAAAGTGAGTAAAATGCCTTTATGATCGGAGAGTCCGAACTCGAGGACTTTAAAGCTCATTTGAATAGGATTAAAATTTGTGAATATTAAGTCAAGACATGTAGCACTTGTTTTTGTTATTCTCGTAGGTTCTTTGATATATTGACTAAAGTTATAAGTTTGCATCAGTTCTAGCAATGTCGATTTATGTTTTGAATTTTCTAACTGATCTATATTAAAATCTCCCCCTATTATTATGTCATATTTAAAGTACTTTTTGGATAAAAGGTTTAATAGTTTTTCGACTGAGGAAAAGAACACTTCAGTACCTCTGTTATTCTCTGGCCAATATAGATTAACAACAATTGTGTTTAATTTGGGTATTTCTATGCAACAAATTTCAAAAATGTATTCAGTTGTCAAGTTTGTTATTTCAGTAAGCTCCCCACACTCAATATTATCACGAATTAGAATACAGACCCCACCTCCGTCATAGTTTTTCCTGGCGTAGAGTGAGGCGCATTTGTACCCCTCCAGCTGTAATAAATCTGTTTTATATTCAGTTATCCATGTTTCAGTTAAGCATATAATCTTTAAGTCTTGATCCTTTTCAGTTAAATCTTCAATCAGATGCTGTTTCTTCTTGTAACTACATATGTTCTGAAATAAAATTTTAGTGTCGAAAAGTACGGTTTTTGGTAGTGTTCATCCGTGGTTTAGCTTGTGAGTAAGAGGGAGTATTATGGCTTTGTTCTAGGAGATGGGTTTGGTTGCCCTGAGGAACTGATGAGATATCACATTCTGTGTATTGTGTTTGCTCTACTCCATTAACTATGAGAATATCGTTGTTTAGTACAGCATGGTGTCCCTGTCGGCGAGCTTCTTTGCAGGCGGTCCATAGCTCCCTTTTTTTTTTGCAGTGATTTTTTATCCAAAAATTCACTTATAGCCAGCCCAGTATTTTTAAAATAACTTTTGCCGTTTATTGCAACTTTTGACATTCTTTTACTTAGTAGCTCTATTACGACAGGCCTTTTATTTCCGCGCTTTCCGGCTCTATATATTTCCTCTATGTATCCTGTATAGTCCACTTGTAGAATTTCTTGGAATATCCACACTAGGCGATCATGTAGATCATTTTCCGTTTCCCAATAATTTTCTTCCAGTCCATAGAGCACGATTTTATTTGGGCAATCATTTTTATATTTTTCATTGGTGTCTTCTTTTTGCTCACTTGATAATTTTTGAGAGAAATTATGTGATTTATTTTCCATTGTTCCGATTTGTTTCTGTAGTCACAAAGTCTTTTAATTCAGTTATTAAAGTGTTTTTGTTGCTCTCTAGTTTTTCAGAAATAAAACTTTTCAATTGCTCCAATGTAATTTCCTGTTGCAAGTTAGAAATTGTTTCATTTATAATTGTATCCCCTTATTTATAATATTAAAAGTAGGCCCATTAACACCAAAAAACGTAAAAACTGAAGAATCCCACTATCGAAAACGGACGACTTTAAATGTGATGTAGTACGTCCGAACAGTAAGTATACAGATTTTATGCTAATAAAAAACTTCCGACACTAGACACGATTCTGGAAAATTTACAAGCTAATAATACGGACTTTCCGTATAAACGTACGACTCTGCGAAATGTCAATACATTTCTAAAACTTGGATTTAAGTACAAAACACTTAATAAGCTAAAACTATTGCTTGAATCATCGCTATTTTTTACCGTTATCAGTAACGTTATTTGTATAACGTTACCAAAAACTTACCGGTATTCCTGTCTCTGAACACAAGTGCTTGCGGGTGTACCGACACTATCTTAATGAATGGACTTTAAATGCTATTCTAATCATTTAGATTAGGACTAATTACTTAAGTCCATAAAAAAGCGCGTCCCTATTTTTAGAAGAAAAACATTGGAACTTAAAAAGATTGTCGTTTTTTTATTTAAAATACTAGTCTAAATAGTAGGTAACTATAGGTACCTACTAGTTATTGAGTTAAGTAGATATAGACGCGCAGATTTAACCGCATTGCCTAACCTAGGTACTCAACATTGGAGAAAATTGAATAATGGCAAAACCAATCCGGTTGGAAGTGGATTCGATGAACACTCTCGTTTGGAATGACGCCGCTCGCTCTCATCCAGGATATTACACCTACGGGTTTCTGCCCACTACTCCAATCTATCCACGAAGTTAATTAGTGACGAGAATGGGGGTTATAAAACCTCATTGAATGAGGTACACTTTTTTTACGTAATGTTACGATACGAGCTAATGTGTTGTTTTTTAACTAATTTAAGTCGAGACTATTGAATTCTTTGAGCTACCTATCGTGTTTTATCTTTCTTCAGTTTTCTAAGCGTTTTCCTAGGTATACCTACCTTTAATCGTGACTTAAGTATTTTTAAACTCTTTTTAATGGCACGACACGACTTCTACCATAGCCCTCTATATACTCATGTACCCTATCAAACTTATTGCACGTGCACTAGATAAGTACCTACTACGCCATGAGAATTAGCACAGTTTTGCTAATTTTATAACCATATATGTGTAGGTAAAGATCACGTTGACGGTACTTAAGTATCATTTTTAGGGTTCCGTAGCCAAAATGGCAAAAAACGGAACCCTTATAGATTCGTCATGTCTGTCTGTCTGTCTGTCTGTCCGTCCGTATGTCACAGCCACTTTATTCCAAAAGTATTAGGACTACATAGTTGAAACTTAGTAGGTAGGTGTATTCTGTAAACCGCTTTACGATTTTTATACAAAAATAAAAAAAATAAAAGATTAAGGGAGGGCTCCCCATACATGGAACTGAAACTGAAAATATTTTTTTTCATCAAACCAATACTTGTGGGGTGTCTATAGATAGGTCTTTAAAAATGACATTGAGGTTCTTAAGACATTTTTTTTTAAAGTCAACCGTTTGAAACATATATGCCGCCAAAGTGGTAAAATGTGTGGCCCCCCCCCCTTTAACTTTTAAAGTAAGAGGGTGAAAAATCTAAAAAAAATATATACTATAGATCTTAATAAACACTTTCAACGAAAATTATTTTGAACGAGATACAGTAATTAGTTTTGGAGATATAGTACATTTTCCAAAACCGCAAATATAACTTTGTCATTCATACAAACACTGTGAAAAACAAAGTTATTTTTTCAGACGAAAAATGATAGCGGTATTAAAATATGGTATGGTATAATGTACCTACGGAACCCTACTGCGCGTGGCCCGACACGCACTTGGCCGGTTTTTTATTGACGTAACGCAGGCATAAGTAAATTTATATTCAATGCTTGTCATGTTCTCGAGTATTTACACATTTTCTAACATCGATAGTTTACTTATTATTCTTGTAGCTACAAAAAGAGTACTTAAGTAGGTATTTGAAAAATTTTTTTAAAAAGGGTTTTCTTGCCTCTGCCCCCCTACTCAAATGGCCAACATTCTATGCGTTTAAACGTTACGCTTACTATTAAAGCTTTGACATGTAAACTATAAAATTACGTGCCGTAAGTTTGTCAATACAATACAATACATCAAACAAGTCTTTGATTTACATAAGATTGCGACATGTGATTTAATCGTCTACTTATTGGTAGCGTTCCATTCAAAGTAAAATGTTGGGCATTTGAGTACCTACCTGATACTCAAACTCCCCTGATAGGGGCTGATTTGCTTTTTTTCTCGAAGTTATATGATACTACTAATTCGCCATAAGTAAATTAATTATCTCATTGATCATTAATCACATCATACCAACTGATATCGAGTACCAAACCAATACCATAAGAATTCACCTAAGTATTAAGAGTGAAATATAATAATAGAGAATGCAAAAGAAGTTATGTTCAGCAGTAATAGGGTAGGTAGGACTTACTTATTACTTGATGAAAAATCTTTTTTTATCTTAACACCAACAATGCCAACAAATCATGATTCATGTGAGGTAGTGTGACTGTCGACCATTGTTTCTGTATCTTAATGGTTCCGGTCATTGGATTGAGTTCTATTGAAACGGGGAAACCCCAAATTATTACTTAAATTGAACTGCATCCAATTAAAAAATGATAGGCTATGCGGGATATACTATCCTCGCCAATTGGTAGGTAATGCGCCTGGCTGCCATGATTTTAACCTCAAAAACGAAAAACTAGTGTAAATTTTTTATATACCTAGACCCTATCTTATTGAAAATTAGAATTCAATTACTTATCTATTAGAATTTTCTTGTTTCATGTCATTTTTAGTTGTGGATCACGTCAACGTGAATGATAATGTGACAAGGTTCCAGCGCATTACCAATTGACGGGGATAATATCTAGACCCTATCTTATTGAAAATAAGAATTCAATAATTTATTACCTACCTATTAGAATTTTCTTGTTTTATGTCATTTTTGTTGCGGATGACGTGACGTATATGTTAATGTGACAAGGTTTCAGCGCATTAGCAATTGGCGGGGATAGTAAATGTGGATATAATTTTTTTTTTTAGGGAATTGAATCCCAAAGAACTTCGTGAAATCATACTACATCGCCAATTTTATTAGCCAATCATAAAAAAACTTAAAACACAAATAAAAAATATTGTTACTGAAAAAAATTGACTAAGTATTTACTTACTTATTTTTATCACAGAAAAAATCTTGCTTCTGTGATGATTATAAAATAACCAAGAAGAAGTTGTATATCGAAGTTAATCACTACCTCTACTTCTAATTATAAATAGGTATCGGTTCATTCCGTGAAGTAAACAAACAAACAATAAGTCACTTTTATCAAAATTCATATTAGGTAGGTAATTATTATAAAGCATAATAATCACGTATGATCACGCATCATCACGTGCTCAGAGATTGCAGGGCTGCCAAAGCACTGTTGCTTTTATTATTACTCAATTCACTAAAATGTCCCTTATTCCGTATAGGTACATAACTATTTTTCATAACTCCTACGAAAATACAAAAACAAAAGAAAAGAGTCTAAATAAATAAAACACGATTTCAAATCAATGGGGAAGGCAACTGTCAAAATGGCGCTGCGCACGCTTGTTCCACGAGAGCTATGAAAGCAAAGGACTTTTACTTTAAAAAATCGTTTTCTTAGCTTTAAAATGATTAAATTCTGTGTAAAAAGCTTTAAAAATGTTGGCACTTACAAATTTCCGAAAAATCTGGATATACAAAAATTGATAAATTCTGTAAGAATAAAAAGCTTTGCGTTGCCTTGCCAACCCCATTGAATGTTTTTTACAGGCTCAGCTATCTACTTTGTTTGAGCTGTTTTAAAATTCCTACAGATTGAAAGCTATTATTATTTTTTATAAAAAAAAACGTTTGCAATTAAAACTGAAAATTTACCTTGAAACTAAGTACTTACCTAAATGAGATTTTTAGAATTTTAAATGCGAGAGATGTGTCGCTCGCTTTAGCCGCGTAATTACCACACCCACACATTATTTCGTTTGAAGCAGTAAAACCACAAATTTGTTTCTGTATTCTGAGAGTAAAACGTTACAAAATTAAACGTCAAATTATGCAGATCATACAACTTTTTGTGTTATATGAATGCCGATAAAATATTGCTGTTGGCATTGCTAACTCATACTTTTGAGTATATACCTTACTTATGTTGTAATACTAGAATAATAGTAATATCATAGTTTTGTAATATTATCTGTGATAAAGATTAAACATTAATTTGGTGACAGCAAACATTGTCATAAATAAGTAAGGATGAGCGTTGCTATTCCGTCACAAAAACAAAAGTCGTAACTTTAGAATTCTAGTACTTATAAGCTACTGTAAATTTAATAACTGTAGGTATCTAAAAAAGTCAAAAGAAAATTGAAAAAATACCAATTTTTTTTGTGAAAAATGAATTCTGATGTAATAACCCCGCGTGGGGTTAATTACGTCAAAGCTACATTTTTACACGCCAGTTTTACCATTATGAAGCAAATAAAAAAACTCAGAAACATACAATACCGTCATCAGTATTGTAATAATTAGAATCTTCACTTTATGAAGCGTTACTAAGGTTTAGTTCAGTTTCAAGAAAATATACTTTAAAGTTTTTTGGGGCTATTCCGTCGGTTTCGTAAATTTTACATATATTTTGGGGTCATAATGACCCTCACCACCCCTAAAATATATAAAACGATAAACGAGCCAAAGACTAAATTAAGCGAACCTTATGGAAATCATGTTTGGCAACTTCATACAGAAAAGATGGAGCTATTAAGTCACTCAATCCGACTGAATTACCCTGTATTAAAATTTTCGCGGGTGATTACGTCAGACTCGATAGCACTGTGAAATGAAACCGTAGGATTAAATCAGTGGTCTACAAAGAAACCTTGATTAGACTTCAAAAAGTGTCAAAAAATACCTAAAATGAAAATAAACTTGTGAAGCGTTTTCGCGTCTGACAACGAAAAATTTTAGTGGATTTGGAATTATGCGTATCAATCAAACAGATTACACGCTAACAGCGCTACTTTTTACAAAAATCCTAGTATGATTGTAAAATACCGGATAATTAGAATCTAAGACAGATTTTTGCAATCATCCGAGTAATGTTTAGGATTTTTACAAAAATCCAGCGTATCTTAGGTAAATCGCGAATCATCATCTTTTTGCGATTGGCTGATGTCATCGTTATGGAGTGACGGATGCTCTGATTGGCTATTTGTTATTGTTGAGATTATTGTCAAATATTTCTCTAGTGTTTTGTACTAATTTTACGTTTTTTATTTTAAAAAAACTGAGTGCTCATCAATCAACAGACATTGAAGTACGGTGAGTGAAGTGAGTGAATTGGATGTTATCAGTGCAGACAATTTAGAGGTTATATCTTAAAAAGAACGTTTCTACACAGAGCTAAGAAAGTTCTACGGCACTTGTCAATATTGTTGTGCAAAACCTAAATGGACTTTCGAGCTAATTAATGCTCTTAAAACTTCAATTATTGAGGAATTAAATTCGACAAAATTACGAAATAACTCCAAAACCCAACAGCAATTATGTTCTAACCAATCAGACTGAAGTTGTTATAAATCGTGTCTTAGATTATCCAATCAGCATTCAAGTTTACGGTTTTCCGAAACATACTATGGTTTTTACAAAGATCCTAATAACTGCTCGGACGATTGTGAAAATTTATCTTAGATTTCAACTATCCGGTTCTTTACAATCGTCCTAGGATTTTTGTAAAGATCCGGTTTATACGATTATCCTACGACACATACAACGTGTTAATGAATTAACGCAAAATGAGAAAACCGTTTCTTCGGACCATCTAACTGAACAACTTTTACTATGGGACCAACTCTGAAATCGCGAAAAAGAAATCAGCTGTTTCCTACAAAAAATTATAATGAAAATATAAAATGAATGAAGCAGCTGATTGTTTCCGCGATTTCAGTGTTGATCCCGTAGTAAACGTTGTTCAGTTAGATGGTCCGAAGAAATGGTTTTCTCATTTTGCGTTAATTCATTAACACGTTGTATGTCACAGATAAAAAGAAATTCTCTATCAGTACATATGTCACAATTGATTAGAAGTTCTATTAAAGGTTCAAAAGCCATTTGATGGAATAGCCCCGCTGACGGAATAGCCGCCTGACGGAATAGCCCCTGACGGAATAGCCCGCTGACGGAATACATTCTACTATTGTAAAAAGTAGGTAGGCTCAATGTTCTCCCAATTATATTTTTAAATATCTCTAGATGGAAAAATAACGAATTTTTAGTCCTTCTATTTTTATTGGCTGATTTGTATTTACTTTCGAATAATAATGACAACTCTTAGCACCTCCGATATTTCATTATCACATAATTCACATAAACTCGAATCTAGATTAATTTATTACTTAAAGGTATAGGTGCCAACTTATCTCATTATTTTTAATTTATCTGTAGTTCATTCAATTAATTATCTACAAAATTATCAATAAGTTTAGGATTCACTGTCTTCGAGCAACACGCACCCTGATTATCTAAAAAGAAACTATTTAGCGACCGGTTTCATTCCACATACATTGCTACTATTCTTTGGTATGTTTTTTTTAATCCAAAAAGAAGTAGCAATGGATCACTATCATCTATGAACTGCAACCGGTCGCTAGGTGGTTTCTAATTAGATAATCAGCCCGCCGCCGCCGGGCTTCTGTTTCACTGTCATGTGATTTACTAAGGATTTACTCCATTGTTTTATTTTGTATAGAAAACTTTAGGCATATTTCAAGCATTCTAATATTCAATTGTATGACAAGAATATGACCGATGTAAAGAAAATGAAAAATGTAAAATGACACAGCTGGGTTAATTCTCTAGAAAGAAAAACAAAGAAACTAAAAATAACATTGGTCAAGTGAACTCGGGATTCTAATCACGCCCTCGAAACATGTGATCGCTTATCATGGATTTGTTTATCACTGACGGACGATGCACTCAGTCACGAATACTTATATAGAATAATGAAGTCAAGCAAATTAATAAGCAAAGCTAAAATACGGATTTTAGCTTCTACATTTAAGGCTGCGCAGTCTGCACAGTCACACTAGCGCCGCCATTAGAAAAAATCATAGTGCTTAAATAAAGACAAATTTGTAAATTATCTCTCTGGAGTGCACTCCGAACAAGCTTTGTGGTACTTTTTATCACTTAAGCAATATTTTCTAGCCTGTCGTTTAGTTTAATGGACTTTTATTGTTAAAAGTGGCCACTTTTCGCAATAAAAGACCCTATAACAAAACGACAGGCTAGAAAATATTGCTTAAGTGATAAAAAGTTCCACAAAACTTGTTCGCAGTGCACTCCAGAGAGATAATTCATAATTTCTTTTTTATTGAAACACTATTATTTTATTTCCAATGGCGGCGCTAGTGTGCAGACTGCACGCTCACGCGTCACGTATTGTAGTAATTTGTTGATTCATTAATAACTAGGTGTTTTACTTAAACTCTACCAACATCTTTATGGTTCTCTGTAGTTTTCCTAAAATATGTGGTTTACTCAGAACATTTAGACTAGTTAAGACATTAAAATCAACAAAATCAACGTAATTTCATGATCCAAAGAAAAGACATCAACGCGTGCAAAAAATTACCAAAAAACTCTTTTTAAAATCCATATAACTTTCATAATAGATTAAACACGGTTGCAAAAATAATGATAATATAATATTTTTAACCTAAATAAATGAAATAACAATATGATAACGGGGATTACACTAGTGATAACGCCCATATAACCAGTCGGCAGACTATCTCGAATAATATCGTATCGTCATATCGGAGAGGATAAACTTTGGATGGAATAACTCTTTTTTCTCAGCGCTTAACATTCTTCCTTTTTTATTTTTAATGGATTTTAATATTAATGCTTTACGCGGATTTTTTATAAAACGGATCATAAAATTTAAATAAAAAAAAATACGTTAACAGTTATAAAAGCATTCATTTAGTCGGAACGAAAATAAACATAACGATATTTTTTTATCAGTCTATTATGAAGTTGGGAGTGTGAAAGGGCATCTAAGCGTAAGTAGCTATAATCAAATCAGCGATAACGCGTCGTTCAACACGTGTGTCGATTGAAGTGAGAAACTACCGGGCTTTACATCTAAAGTCTAAAGTTTAGTCTAAAGTCTTGTTAATAATATTTACTTATGTAAATAATAAAATTAATTAGTGGCTGTAGAGCTGAAGACCTCACGTTTATGATATTGTTGAACATTTTCCGAAATGGCTGACATATTATTTTCCCCATATCTCTGCCATTTTGAAAAATTTCGTAAAACTGAATCGACAAAAATAATCTATATAAATACCTGTTCACAAAATTTCACGAGAATCTGTTGAGAAATGCGACCCGGAAAGCCGGACAGCCGGACAGCGGGACAGCCGGGCATAAGATAGTATTTTTGTCTAAGCTGAAACGGAGACACTTCGCGCCCTTCGCTTCGCTCGGTTAGCTACACTACAACTAGCTCTTGCCCCCTACCCAAGCGGCCAACTTTCTATTCGTTTGAACGCTACGCTTACTTTTAAAGCTTAAATATGAGCAATAGATGATTAAATCACATGTCGCAAACTTATGTAAATCACAGACTTCGATGTATTATATAGAATTGTCAAGCTTACGCCACGAAATTTTATAGTTTACTGCTTATTTTAAAGTTTTAATAGTGAGCGTTGCGTTCAAACGAATAGAAAAGTGGCCATTTGAGTAGGAGGGCTTGTCTCTTGTGTTGTCTCAGCTCAAACGTTTTTTGAAAACTTTTTTAAAGTATTTAAGTGAAATTGAGCAATAATTAATTACTATAACTATATATTATTTCTAACTGACAAAAAAGGCAGACCTTATATAATTGTCCGATTCAAAAACAGAAACAATATTTACGACCAAGTGTTATCAAAGTATATGTTACGCCTTCGAATAATTAATGAGACGATACAAAAACCGTCTCGACGCATTTGACGTCATTTTGGAAAGAAGCCAAAGAATTTCACGTCATTGATACCCAGATAGATTATAAGGAAGCGTGTTTTACGAAATGTCGTTAGAAAATATTAATTGAGTGAGCGTAATAGGCCATAAAAAGCCGAATATGATAGATGCCATTGATGGCCGAACACCCTGCATAACTCAAATATTGTGACAATTTAATTCCTACAACAACAATAAAAGACAGATAATAGGTATAATACCTACTCTGTAAGTAATAGTACTACAACCAACTCACTATAAAATAGCCAACTGCCCCAAACGATAATAGTCATAGTGAAATCCAAAAATATTTATAATAAAAAACTATTTTAGGCACCCAACACTGTTGTATAAGTGTCAATGTTGTACAATGTTTAAGTTAAAAGAAGACGCACGTTTTATAAAGAATTCAGTTCACGTCTTATTTTAAATAGGTAAGCGTTCTTTCAAACAAAATTTACTAAAACTGAAGCAATAAATAATACAAACATATATTTATGGTTAACAATTTGTTTCGCGGTTATCTCAGCGGGCGCACGCGCTCATATCGTGATTCCACAATCAGCCAGCGAGACGAGATTCTGTTCTGCTACACATAATAAAAACAGTTTTAAAATAAAACTTTAGTGGACCCCGGTATGCAAATATATGTATTGTCGAAAGATCTTTGTCTTAAGCCATTGGTTAATCTACATATACTTATTGTTTTTTTACTTCTTTAGTATTGTTTTCGACTGTACAGCGCAGCGTTGAGGAAGATTATAGTACCTATCCTATACAATACAGAGTGTTTAGAAATACCCTTATACAGCCGAATAGGCTGTAGACAGCCCCGGAAAATTACCTTTATAGAAATGCTGGGTTGACTGGGTTTTATCAGTTTTATTCAGCTTTCATTAAGGGGCCGTACGTTGGAAGCAATTTGCATAGCAAAAATTATTGAAATTATCGTAAATTTTATCGTTTCATTAATAAATACTAAACTTTTCTTATTTTGGAAAACTGCCAATCACAAAACTAGAGAGCTAGTTAAGACTTCTTTTTATTATAGTTTCAAGATTATAGCTTTATTTTTGGTTTGTACATCGTCAGTGAAAAACTACAAAATTGGAGGTCACTTTACGATTTTTTTCTATCGAGAAAAGTTTTAGCTGGTTACGTATCAGAATGTCTAAAGTTAGAGTGTCTAAACTTAAAATAGCAAAATTTATTTTGTAGTATTTTGTGATTGACAAAAAACATCTGTCAATCACAAAATACATGAATTTAGTACATCCCTTCGGTATCCTCCTTGACAAAATACTAACTTTGGCGGCGCCGTGCCCCCCGATACTCATCTAATCTACTTTTTATTTTTTGGGATCGATAAAATATAAAGTAATTCTGTGTGAAATCTTTGTTCAAAAATGGACGGCTATAAGGGCCTTAACCTAATAAACTACTTAATTTAAGTATACCTAGGTACTTAAATGATGACGTGGCGTTTTCGAATTATTGTAATGACGTGGGTAGGTAGCAATTTTGAACGAGTTATCGGCGGCTTGTCAAATTGTTGCAAGATACAGCATGATAGCGAGCAATCGATGAACTGCGTGTGAACTTTCACTGTTTGATACGATGAAGATAAAGTTCATTTAAATATTATTTAAGCCACTTAAAAAAACATTTTAAGTTTGTGACAGAAAATACAAAGATTAGAACTTTGTTCTCCGCTCCTTCTCCAAAAAAAATTTATTTGTACGAAAACAAAAGTGCCTAATAATCATAAACAAAACTCAATAAGGTGCTGATGTCTGAATATAAATTATTTAAAAGTATAATATGCTAATGCCGATGACCCAATCTCCAGCATCACGTGATGACTTGATGTGCAACTGCCGACCCCAAACACCCGCTAGTATTGAGGTATAATTATATTCTACATTACGATTTCTAGGACACTGAACTCTATCGTATCGTAGGTATACAATCGTTTAACCTAATTTCAGTTCGCAAGTATTCAGTTCATTGAAATAAAACAGATTACATATATTAAAAGCTACTATAAATAATTACATAGTGGGACTAGTATTTTAATTAGATATTTTAATTTTTTCTGACATTTCGGATTTTCCGTGGAAAACAAAGGCACCACCACCTGCGTCTTAACGCGTAACCTAACACTTTAATCTAGGCGTTACGCAGGTGTGGCCGTTAATTTACAAACGACTGTACTAAATATATTTAATGCCTTAGCTAAGGCGTAGTTGAACATTTTACTATTAACGTAAAAAACGTGTTAATAATCAATAGTAATATAATACTTAAGTCTATGCAACTAATCCATAAACTAAACTAACAAACTAATAACCGGCGAAATGGGCCGTGCAAGTTATTTTTTTCCTCGTAGTAGTTTCGTAGCTATTTCGTAGCAAAGAACATTTTTGTACTTTTTCAGTCTACGAATAGCACTAACTTTTGGTTGAATTAAAAAATGCAACAGTATTTATTAAACGTTTTTAAATTATAGTTTGTGATTGTGACAGGCCTACTTATATTTGAACTTAGAGTAAGACGGGCTTTCGTGACGAAACGAAGCCTTATGTTGCTCGAAGTATTTGAATATAAAAACTTAAAAAAACTTAATATTGATTCAGAGTTGTAGAGTTGACAGTTGAAAATTGACAATCTGTAGACAACTATGGTTGAGTACGTAGACGTAGAGCTAAATAAGTAAAGTACCTACCCAATTACCCATGTTAAATATTTTCATCCATATTTTGTATAGTTTTCAATTTTCAGTACATAAGTTTGGTTAAATCTTTTCGGTGTAGAGTCAGAGTCAAGGCTACAATGAATGTAAACACAATGCTTTTATAAAAGAAACCTAGTTTTACGGAAGTTGTCTTCTATGTAGTTTTTGTATTACAATGTAGCCAAACAGTGTAACTTGGTATTCGACATTCGTATAAAATACGAGAAATATTTGAATATACGTTCCGTTCCGTCGTATTGTATAAACCTCATAAATATTCATATTATTCACGAGTTTAGCACAAGATTTAAAATACACCACTTCCTTCACCTTAATTTTCGTCTTAACTAAGAAATCCTGGAATGTATTCCGTGCAGAACGAACGCATGTGTACTATGAATGAATGAATGAATGCACCGACTACCACTTTTTTATAACGCGCGAACTGGATGGGAAGCCAGCTGTCACCGAGTGGCGCGTCGTATTTTTAGTTTGTATGTACAGTCAGCAAAGTTATGACCTTAACAGTTTGAAAATAAATCGCTTGCAAGGATGGAACTAAAAGTTCGTATTTACCTGCCTCCATTGTTTTTATACAAAAGATGCTTTTGTTACTTTTGGGCAAATGCAAGACAATACAGACTACTCAATCTAGAAATGAACCTTAAGGTGTTCAGCTCATAGCTTTGCTGACAGTACGTGTCTATAATAGCCACCGTAGTTACCTCGTATGGGGAACGGCTTGGTCATGATCGTCTCCGTGGTGGGCGGCAGCAGCCGCTGCGTCTCCGGAGACATGGCACTGGTGCACTGGTTTAAATCATGTTTCTTGTTGTCACCGATGGTTTTTACGCCGCCGCGTTGTCGCAGCGACGGCGAGCCGTTTGCGACGTCCATGTGTGCGCACTACCGAGGCATGACTGACGGCGAACACTGAGATATCAGCTGATATTGTAGAAATTTATGGAATAACGACCGGTCGCGCTGCGGGTGGCGCGAGCACTCGCAGAGTGCGCAGTTACGAGTGCATAGAAGACACGGACGATCGCAGTCAGTGGCGTGGCGACGCGCGCTTGCCCGCGGTTCACGTGCCGAACTGGCTGGTCGGGTTTGGTTGGGCATCCCGCCAGCCGCCAGCTTGTCGGCGAACGTAAACACGCTCTACCATACCATCTTGTAGAGCTCTATGATAACTACCGAGATCTTGATGACGGCAGTCATCAGTGCCCGCTGCCCGTGTTCCCACTCCGTGCGATGCACTTCGACTTTAGAACAACACATTAACACAGAATACATAATAGTACAATACAAATTTGTACAGGGGAAGTAATGTCAATAATAGACTGAATCATTAAATGTATTAAACTTCGTAAAAGTTAATTGAAATAACTAGGTACTACAGTCCCGATAAGGACTGGTAGAGTAGGTAGTCGTAAAAAATAAATCGAAGTAGGTACTGTTGCAAAGTAAATAATGATGGTTTCTAATCCAATACTGTTTACTCTGACTAGAATGCACTGATTATACCTACTTAGGTAATCCGCGGTCAAGTCAAGGTTACCTTGTGACTTAGTAAACCCGATTTATTTTAATTGCTGCAAATGCTACTTTAGTTATTATTGTAACATACAAGAAAACATAATCGTACATGCTCATAATGTACTCGTATTTGAAATATTTGCGTTGTATAGTTCCTCCGTGCAATTTAGATTTTTAGATGATACCTATATATAGGTACCTTAAGTATTAACCAAAATTAAAAAATATTTCAAGGTTTTTAAAAATAATACCTACCTAGTGTAGAAATGTAGAGTTTCACAAACCAGGGTACTCAAATACCAGGTACCTATACTCAAATTATTTCAAGGCTGTATTTTATTGTGATAAGCAGCAAGCAGATTGAGACACATCACAAAAGATTTCTAAACACGATTAACTTATTTTGACAATATTGTTGGAAAGAGACGATGCTGTCTTTTAATTTAAACAGTGTCTAAGTTAAACAAGTGTTTACCGAATATTTACCCACCGTAAACAACTGATGACGTACACTACAAACAGAAATTGCACGTAATGAAATGAACTTACCTACCTAGATACTAGTAGAAACAGTTGTACCGAAGTTATAGTTATGATTGGAAGCCACATTTTTATGAAATTAATTTAATTCTCCATTTCCTTTATTAAATACTAGCGGCCACCCGCGACTTCGTCTGCGTGGAAGTTTTTTTGCTATCCCTCAGGAACAATAATTTTTCTCGGGATGAACGATACCCAATGTGCTTCTTTGTATCCCTGACAACATGCATCTAAAATTTCTTGATGATCGGTTTAGTAGTTAAGACGTGAAGGCGTAACATACAAACAGACTTTCGCATTTATAATATTAGTAAGGATACGGATTAAAGTTCCCATGTGATGTGACCCACAATAGGTGTTGAGGACGGCGAGCTTAGCAAACATGTAAATAAATAGCACGTGTTTTTCGATATGTATAAACTTAGATCGTAAGAGTTTCTATTAAAGAATTCCAAAACGGTGTTCACATTTATTTAGTTCATAAGTAAGAATAAGTAGGAAAAGTAGGTAATTAGCTAGGAAACAAATAAGTATGAAATTACGATAAAGTAGGCAATATTTAACATGTTATCAATAGGAAATATTAAGTATGTAATAAATAAGAAATGAGTATGTTGTCAATGTAAATAAACATGATATTTAGTAAGTAAGATATGTAAAAATAGGCATAAGTACGCAAAGTAAGATATTGTTGTTAGATAAGTTCAAATTAAAAATTGTAAGCTCAGCACACTATCCGAGGTAGGACAAATTAGAAAGAATGAAATAAAAGTATATATTAGACAGAGATAACACTGCGAGACAGAGAGGCACCGGTAGGAACGAGACAGCGCTTAGAAATTAAAGTAGGGCCTGCGATTGGTCAGGCAATAAATGTAGGACTTGTGATTGGCCGGAGCCGGCCGGGCGCTCGGTGCGCGCAGGTATAAAAATAGGGCCGGATAGTGTCTGAGCACAGTTCGAGATCGCAGTTCAACCACGCAACATTGTAAACAGGAAGACCCAAATAAAGAAGAAAATATCGAAGAGAGCTTTTAACTCATACAGTCCATTATATTGTGGTCCTGTACTTCGCCGGATCAACGGATCAAGAAACCGCTACATCAAGCAACCTCGGTTCCTGCCTCCCGGAAGTGAAGCAAAGGAAGAACGCTACACGCTACGGTACCAGCCATGATCACAAGGAGCCAAAGCGATGCCGGAGAGCAACGCCGCGCTCAAGAAAGGGCCCACGCCGCAGCACCCGGAGACCATGAAAGGCAGCGGATCGACTACGAACGAAAAAGGCGGCTATCACTAGACCCACCAGCCTCGCCGAGCTCAAGACAACAAAGTACAGAGCGAAACGAAGCAAACCCACGAAACATGAATACTGCAAGAACGTCGACGGTTCAAGAAATACCACGTGCGGGTGCCGTTGAAGAATTACCACGCGCCGTTGAAAAAACACCACGTGCGCGGTCACCGGCGCACTCTGTGCGCTCTCAGCGGTCGACAGCCAGCGCAACTGCGAGAATTCGTCTGGCGGAACTAGAAGCGGCTGAGAAACTCGCTACATTGAGAAGAAAAGAACTTGAAATCGAAGCCGATCTAGTCAAGAAGCGATTGGCTGCGGAGGTTTCAATCATTCAAGAAGACAACGACAGCCTGCACGAAGAACCTCAAGAACAACGAGTTGATGAATGGCTACGAGCAACGAATCAACGGGAAGAACCAAGACATTTACGCTTCGAAGTACCTGTCAGCAAGGAGCGATCGCAATCACAATCGCACACGCCGTCAAGAAATCGGAACGGAATTGAACAACTTGCCGAAACATTAGAGAAGATGGCGCGGCCGAGACTACGTCACACTGACCTGCCAATATTCAGTGGTGACGTCAACGAGTGGCTACCGTTCAAGGCTGCAGTGGATGACAGCACGAAGATGTATGAAATATCGGCGGCAGAAAATCTACAGCGACTTCGAAGTTGTCTCAAGGGTGAAGCAAGAAACGTAGTGTCTGCATTACTACACACTGCCACCGACCCTGGGATTATCATGCGCACGCTCGAACAATGCTACGGAAGACCAGAAATCATCATCGATCGGGCAATTGAAGATTTGAAGAAGATGCCGAAACCAAGCTCATCAGCGACGGACCTAAATAGCTTCGCTGTGCGCCTTCAAAACACCGTCTGCGTCCTGAAGAGTATCGACCAGCGCGGTTACCTCTACAACCCAATGCTAGCAAGAGAAGTGCTAGACAAGCTGAGCCCACACATCAGATCGAGATGGTGTGACTTCGCAAGCCAGTATGAAGGGACGGCGGAACCTGAAATCATCATGCTCTCGCGTTTCCTTATGCGAGAGGCGGACCGAGCGTTAAGATACACCTACGCTCCGACGCCGACTACAAGTACGAACACGAAGAAGGAACTCCGACCTGCTGTCCTGCAACCGAAAAAGAAGATCGGTACCGTCTACAACATGTCAGAGAAGACAGAAGATAATGAATCATGTCCGAACTGTGGACAAGCACATGCACTTCCTCGGTGCCCGAAGTATCAAGATATGACAACGGAGCAGCGATGGGACTTCTTGAAAGAGAGAAAAATATGCTTCAAGTGTGCCTGCTCCCGCCACCGAAGAGGGAACTGTCGCGCCAAGCCATGTGGCGTGAACCAATGCAAGCGTCCGCATCACAAGTCTCTGCATACTGAAAAACAAGAAGAACAACCGAACACGCAAGCGACACCGAACACGCAAGCACCGTCGAACAATGAAACTGTGTTGTCTGTGGCTACCAACAAAGCCACGGGCCCACGCGCCGTGCTACTGAAGATGTGTCCAGTGGTCGTCGCCGGACCACGGGGGGAGGTGCACACCTACGCACTCTTGGATGAAGGAGCAACCATCACCCTCATCGACGAAGACATAGCCAGTGAAGTTGGAGCTGAGGGACCGGCACATACACTGCAGTTACACGGCGTGAACATGACAAGAAGCACCAATAGCAAGATAGTCACAGTAAGAATCCGGGGCAAGAACGAAAACAAGTCCTACAAGTTGAACGCCAGAACCATGAAGAATTTGAAGCTACATCAACAAACTATACCTGAAGAGCTATTGAAATACGAACATCTTCGAGACATGAAACAAGAAGAAATATGTTATGAAAAGGCGCGGCCAGGCATCCTAGTGGGCACCGACCATTGGGAAAACATAGTCTCCAGGCAACTAAGGACCGGGGGACCAGACCAGCCAGCTGCTTCTAAAACACAACTTGGTTGGGTGGTACACGGAACGGTACCACGAAGCGTCATCATGAAGACAAGCGAAAGAGTGCTACACATCTATGAACCTGAGCGGCACTCGAACATCGATGAGCGACGCGACAATCAACTCCACGACCTCGTCGACTACCACTTCAAGATTGAGGCACTGGGCGTTTCGAAGAAACCACGAATAAGTGAAGCGGACCAGCGAGCCATCGAAACAGTGGAGAAGACAATTAAGAAAATTGACGGGGGCTACGAAGTTGGTCTGCCATGGCGTCACGATCATATCAAGATGCCACCGAGCTATGACACGGCATTCCGAAGACTGAAAAGTATAGAAAAGAAAATGGACGCATCACCTGAGTTCGCGGCCGAGTACACTGCGCAAATGGAAAACCTACTGAAGAAGGGGTACGCGGAGCCCTGCGATGGGTCAGAGATGAACAGTTCCCGCTGCTGGTTTCTCCCACACTTCGCCGTGCAGAACCCAAATAAGCCCGGCAAGCAGCGACTGGTTTTCGATGCGGCAGCGAAGAGCCGAGGAGTGAGCCTGAACGACCACCTGCTGGAGGGACCTGATCTGCTACTCTCTCTTCCTGGAATCCTGTTCAGATTCCGAGAAAATGAAGTCGCCGTCACAGCAGACATCCAAGAGATGTTCCTAAGAATCAAGATACGGCAGCAAGATCAGCCCGCGCAACAATTCTTATGGCGCGGTGAAGATAGAATAAGCCCACCAAGACACTTCAAGATGACGAGCATGATATTCGGCGCGGCAAGCTCACCATTCATGGCACACTTCGTGAGGAACTTCAACGCCGAGCAACATAAAGAGGAATGTCCATTGGCGCTGGAAGCCATCACAACATCACATTACATGGACGACTATGTGGCGAGCTATGAAAACAAAGAAGAAGCTCGAACCGCCATAGCCCAAACAAGGAAGGTGCACGCAGCAGCAGGATTCACGCTGCGGCAATGGAGTACCAACAGACAAGAAGTGCTACGTGACGTGCCGACGGAGCTACATGCCACATCCCCTACTCCACTGGGGGGAGAACAAGAAAACAAGATCCTCGGGCTGATGTGGAGCTCGGAAAACGACGAGCTGGGCTTCAATACTTCAATGAACAAGGTCCCAGAAGAAGTAAGAAGACAAGTGCGCGCGCCGACCAAAAGGGAAGCCCTCAGTGCGGTCATGTCCATTTACGACCCGCTGGGCCTGCTGAGCCATTTCACCATAAGAGCGAAGATAATACTACAGAGCCTGTGGAGCCTAAAGATCTCCTGGGACGAACCAATCCCGAGGGATGAGCAAGAACAATTCTCAAGGTGGCTGGCGCGCCTGGAAGATATAGCAAAACTACGGCTTCAAAGGTGCTACTCGACGCAGAAGTACGAGCGCATCGAGTTACACGTGTTGTGCGATGCCAGCGAACAAGCATACGCAACTGCGGCCTACTGGAGGATGATCAGCAGCGACGGGCAGATCAAAGTGGTTCTCGTGGCCGCCAAAGCCAAAGTGGCGCCACGACGAACGCAAACAATACCAAGGCTAGAACTTCAAGCCGCGGTCATCGGAGCGAGGCTCGCCGAGCAGATCAAGAACGAACATCGGTTGAAGATAGCAAGCACGACTTATTGGACCGATTCGACGACGGTGATCCATTGGATACGTCACGATGAAAAAAGATACACCCCATTCGTGGCTCATCGACTGGGGGAAATATCCGAGCTCACACATCATGAAGAATGGCGATGGCTCCCGACCATGGAGAACGTCGCAGACGACGCTACCAGGCTGTCGGACGAACCAATAAGTGCCAACAGCAGATGGTTTGAAGGACCTCGATTCTTATATGAACCAGAGGAGCAATGGCCTATGGCAAAAGCCCTAGAAGAACAAGAAGAATCCGAAGTCCTACACGTGACCGAAGAAGAACACGAGCAAGAATGGACACCAGACCCCGCACGCTTCTCGAAGTATGAAACGTTGGTGCGTGCGACGGCAAGGGTATTGGCCTTCATCGACATATGCAAAAGAAAAGCCAAGCGGATGGAACATCAGCACATAGAACGAGCAGAACAAGAGCTCATCAAGCGAGCACAGCGTGAAAGCTTCAAAGAAGACATTAAGAAAATGAAGATGGGACGACCGATAACCAGGAGCAGTCGCCTGTTTCAGCTAGATCCAGTGCTGGAGGACGACATCATAAGGGTGCGCGGTCGAATCCAAGCCGCCACCGCGCCCGATCACGTGAAGAAACCAATAATCATGGACGGACGTCATCGAATAACGAGGCTCATCGTGCTACGGGAACACTGTGCTGCAGGTCACGCCAACAGAGAACGCGTGACCAACGACCTGCGACAAAGGTACTGGGTCATCCACCTACGACCCACAGTACGAGCCATCGAGAGAGACTGCGCGAAATGCAAGATCGAGAAAGCAAGACCAAGACCACCGACGATGGGGGACCTCCCACGTGCCCGCCTGGACCCTTTTCACCGCCCATTCACTAACTGTGGCGTGGATTATTTTGGGCCAATGATGGTTAAAATAGGGCGCCGCCGAGAGAAGAGATGGGGAGCGATCTTCACCTGCCTCACCACGCGCGCCGTCCACATAGAGCTCGTCTCGTCGCTCTCAACGGACTCCGCAATAATGGCGCTACGACGTATGGCGGCCAGAAGAGGATGGCCAAAGATGATGTACTCGGACAATGGAACAAACTTCCGAGGGGCCGACCAGGAGCTACGAGCTGCCTACACTGAATGGGCGCCAGCTCTGCGTGAGGAAGGGCTGCTACATAGGATGGAGTGGAGATTCATACCGCCAGGGGCTCCAAACCAAGGAGGAGCCTGGGAACGACTAGTACGCTCGGTGAAGGCTGCGCTTAGCGTCACCATGCGTGAAAAGGCGCCCGCAGAAGAGGTCCTGGGGACTCTGCTGACCGAAGCGGAGTTCTCAATCAACGCCAGACCGCTGACCCACGTCAGCGTGAGCAAAGACGACCCGGAGGCGCTCACACCCAACCACTTCCTGTTGGGCTCATCGATAGGGCTGCCTTCCACGGGACCGTGCGACGAAGCCGACAGAAGGACATGGCGAGCCAGCCAAGCCTTAGCGGATCACTTCTGGAGGCGTTGGGTTCACGAATACCTCCCAACCCTGATCCCGCGAGGCGAAGCAACAAACATGAGACGACGCCTGCAACCTGGTGATGTCGTCGTGGTGGTGGACAATACGCTGCCCCGCAACGTGTGGCCAATGGGTATCATCGAGCGGGTGTACGAGGGACCAGACGGCGGTGTACGAGTGGCCGAAGTCAAGACTAGGACTGGGGTCTTCAAGCGTCCCGCCAGTAAACTCGCCGTGCTCCCGGTGGAAGAGGCTACGCAAGCTACGCCGGGGGGAGGATGTTGAGGACGGCGAGCTTAGCAAACATGTAAATAAATAGCACGTGTTTTTCGATATGTATAAACTTAGATCGTAAGAGTTTCTATTAAAGAATTCCAAAACGGTGTTCACATTTATTTAGTTCATAAGTAAGAATAAGTAGGAAAAGTAGGTAATTAGCTAGGAAACAAATAAGTATGAAATTACGATAAAGTAGGCAATATTTAACATGTTATCAATAGGAAATATTAAGTATGTAATAAATAAGAAATGAGTATGTTGTCAATGTAAATAAACATGATATTTAGTAAGTAAGATATGTAAAAATAGGCATAAGTACGCAAAGTAAGATATTGTTGTTAGATAAGTTCAAATTAAAAATTGTAAGCTCAGCACACTATCCGAGGTAGGACAAATTAGAAAGAATGAAATAAAAGTATATATTAGACAGAGATAACACTGCGAGACAGAGAGGCACCGGTAGGAACGAGACAGCGCTTAGAAATTAAAGTAGGGCCTGCGATTGGTCAGGCAATAAATGTAGGACTTGTGATTGGCCGGAGCCGGCCGGGCGCTCGGTGCGCGCAGGTATAAAAATAGGGCCGGATAGTGTCTGAGCACAGTTCGAGATCGCAGTTCAACCACGCAACATTGTAAACAGGAAGACCCAAATAAAGAAGAAAATATCGAAGAGAGCTTTTAATTCATACAGTCCATTATAATAGGGAATATGCATAAGTAACCGATTTTGATAAATTTAAACTTGATGGCTGCGGACACGTATAAATACATGAATTACATGATGGAACAGAAAAATAAAAAAAATATGTAGGTGTTATTTTAGTTTTATCACACGATGAAATCAGGGAAAAATAACGTTTTTTTTTCATTTTAGGATATAATGCACTTAACAGTCAAATATAATAAAGAATCAGAAATAATGTTTTGTATGACACATTTATGTACTCAAACGCAAAATTAGGCAGATAATTGAAAATTCTTGGCTAACTCCATAATAAACGCGCCTGAAACGTGACAATGACGTCACAAAATCATTACCGTTTTTTAAAGAGCGTTTTCGGCGGGTGCTGCTGCGTGCAAGCACTAAGCAAGCAGCAAGTAACTAAGTACCTATATCACGAAAAAAAACGCAAGAGAAAAGTTTTAAAAATACAGTTGATTTTCTCACGCATTATACTTTTGATCATGAAATAAAAAAATTGATGCATATTTTATTTTATTTTATTTTATAGTTTTACAGGAAACTTACAGCTATATTAATAATACTTTTATGTATAGATCCAGAAGGCCATTTACAAGTTTCCACTTATAGTTATTGATTAATCATAAGTAGACGGAAAAAAGATATAATAACAATTTAGGTTCAAAATTCAAATAATTAAGTTGGACTCGAAAAAACATTTCGCAAGTTCTCGCTTTAGACGTAAGGCCGATGTACAAAATAGGTCAAGGTCATGATGCTTAATATTCGGTTCCCTATTAACAGTATTATCGGCAATAAGTCGTAGGTAGCCTTGAGTGACTCATTTAATTTGATTTAATGATGACGCCGCCCAGCGCCGGTGGTCCCACAATGCGAAGCATGTTTGCACCAAGTTTGTACGGTAGTATCTATGGGCATAATAAGGTGTAATTATTCTAAGTAAGAATAATAAAACTGTTCCAGTTTTATTTATTCTTATGTTATGAGTTCTAACTATCATTTCATAAGAACTGTTTGAATACTTACTATTTTTGTATGGTTACTTATATAAAGTTATATTAATAATATTATTAAAATTAGGTAGGTATAGTGTTTTAAACCTTTAATAAAATTGTAACAAACAGCAGTAAAGTTAGCACACACTACAATATTATACGAGCAATATACCTACCAGTACTAACTTTTTTTCAATTTTAAAGAGTAGGTGGTATGTTTTTTGGAAACAAGTAAGTGAGATTATTAAGTTACCTACTTACTGGTTAGTTCAACATAATAAATTCTAATTTCAGAAGAAGTAGACCCTATTCTTTACAGACGCAATAATCAGCAAATAACCAGCATCGTGATAAAGAACACATTATTTCTGCGATAGAAATATGTTATTTATTTAGTAATTTCCTCTGATTACAAGGTGTGTGTGACGGGTAGAGTGTAATCACAGCACTCGACAGTGGTCGTTAGCAATCAGGTAGGTAGAGCTTCGATCAAGAATAGGTAGAGCTATTTTTTCACTCTTCTATTCCGACTCTCTGAACCAGCGTCGTAGCTAGGCTGGCAAGGGGGGGCAGCTGCCAGGGGCGCAACCCTCAAGGGGTGGACTTTGTTTACCCTTCTTCTTAACTTAAGAGCAGCGCTCTTGTCTGTGCAGCTTCCTCCACGCGTTTACCCATAGCTAGAAAAAAGTCTATAAGTCTTTGGGCGCAAAATTCAATTCTTGCTAGGGGCGCTCATGGTCCAGGAAATAAGCCTTGAGGGCGCAAAATCCAAATCTGGCCAGGGGAGCTCATGGTCCTAGAAATAAGCCTTGAGGGCGCAAAATTAATCTTGCCAGGGGCGCTCGTCATGACCCTAGCTCCGACTCTCTGAAAATCACTTCTTTAGGGACTGATATAAAAACGCTGATAATTTCTGGACATTTGTTCGTTACTATTAAAAACATTGTCTATCTCAAAAGACATCTAGATCTGTGAGGTGGTCTCTTGAGCCATCACGAGGACAGGGGCTTAGTCTAACTGTTGTATCAACATTTTAATGTCTATGTCTACTGAACTATTGACTGCTAAAGCAGTGTATGTTTACGTAAAATACAAGAGATTATTATCTTGTTTGTAGTAGGTAATATCTACAAGAATCACCCTATTTTGTCCCAAATTAACTTTTTAAGGGACTACTGCCAAGACTATCGATCCATTTTCGTTTTTACAAATACTTACTGTCAATTTTACGACATTGTTACTTAAATTTCAAGGTTACATAAATAATAGCAAAATTTCATCAGACATGAACGGAATCCAGGCCCCATAACAAAGGCTGCATGTGACAACATAAAATAAGTGCTTATCACCACGGCATAAGAAATACGACGACTTGTGAATAGCTGGAGAATAGGAGCGTTGATATCTTTTGTATCCTTGTGTAAGCAACATTACATTTACGAGCAAAAATATGAAACCACCCACCCCTGTTTCTTGTAATCTATTTTCAGTACAGTATCCATGGTTCAAAGATTCCATATTTTTGCTCGTAAGTGTATTTCGTATTCTGTGAGGGGGTTGCGTGGTGCCCGACATGTATCGACCAAACTCAGGACATTTGCAATTCACAGTTTAAATACCTACGTGAGCTAACACTCGTCTCACTTGCGAAACAGTCCAAAGGCTTCTAAGAAGTGTTGCGTCATTGTACAAAGTACAGTCGATTGATTCTTAATCCCAACTCCCAAGGACCCAGTGCGATTACGGTTTTTAGATCAGTGACTTGGTATTCGGCATATTTACAATTTAGTTTTTGTAAGAATAATTTATTGTTGAGCAATGTATGATCGTTGATAATATCTTATACTGTAGCGTAGAGCCAAGATAACCGAATAATGAGAATGTTCCAGTCCTTACTAGATTCTATTCCAAAAAACCGGTCGCTGATGGTAAACGAGCTAGACCTTCCTGAAGACGTCACCTTGTCTCCGTACGTGTGGGACCCTGAGGAGTCCCTGACTGTGCGAAGTGACAGCGTGCTGTCCAGCAGCGCCGACTACAACGTCAGTGTGGCCAGCACTGATAGCAGCATTCCGCTGTCCAGGGCCATGACTGACTCCGAGATCGATTACTGCCGTTACAGGCGGGTGAGTAGTGGGCTTCAGTCACGGAATTGGTGATTAGAGGATTTTTCCAATTTATATGTATTCTGTGGTAGAGATAGAGATTATTAGTTCCTCAGAATATTCCTCAGAACAATCTGAAGGTAGGTAAGTAGTTCGAAGGAAAAAACAACTTCTTTTTTACCGATTTTTTAATTTATTCATAAGGTAACCATATACAATATGTTTGGTTAGCTATGTCGGAGCTTATAAAGGCAGACAATATGATCAATTTTATCGACAAAACCCCCCACATGTAGGGGTCTATCCCCTCTCCTGTTGGAATGACCGGCATTTTAAATTTTTTTTTTTTTATTTTAGATGGCCCTGCCGAAAAATATTAATTTCTCCGGATTTAAACGTCCTACAGTTATAAAAAAATAGTTTTCTAAAGCTAATAAGATCACATATCAAGTTAAAAATTAATTATGTAAACTTTTGACTTTAAAACGTCATAAAAATTACAAAAATAAATTTTAATCCCAAATTAGTGTGCTTTTTAGGGTTCCGTACCCAAAGGGTAAAAACGGGACCCTATTACTAAGACTCCGCTGTCCGTCTGTCTGTCTGTCTGTCACCAGGCTGTATCTCATGAACCATGATAGCTAGAAATTTGAAATTTTTACAGATGATGTATTTTTGTTGCCGTTCTAACAACAAATACTAAAAACAGAATAAAATTAATATTTAAGGGGGCTCCCATACAACAAACGTACCTATTTTTTTTTGCCGTTCTTTGGTACGGAACCCTTCGTGCGCGAGTCCGACGCGCACTTGGCCGATTTTTTTTAGTTTTTCTCACAGATCTCAAAAACTAGGACATTAATGTGCATTTTTTTTGCATTTTTAGGGTCCCCCCTAGGATTTTTAGGGGGGACCCTAAAAATGCAAAAAAAATGCACATTAATGTCCTAGTTTTTGAGATAATAATATTTAGTAATTTACCCTTTGGGTACTCCCGTTGGTAAAAACAGGACCCTATTACTAAGACTCTGCTGTCCGTCTGTCTGTCTGTCTGTCACCAGGCTACAGTCTGTCACTAGTACAGATACATCTCATGAACCGTAATAGCTAGATAGTTGAAATTATCGCAGATGATGTATTTCTGTTGCCGCTATAACAACAAATACTAAAAACAGAATAAAATAAATATTTAAGGGGACTCCCATACAATAAACGTAATTTTTTGGCGTTTTTTGGTACGGAACCCTTCGTGCGCGAGTCCGACTCGCACTTGGCCGGTTTTTATAATACCCAGGAACATTATCTACAAAACGACATCAAAATCATTGCTCTGAGTTGCATATTTCGAGAATTATTGTTGTTTGAATATGACCCTTACAAGCACTAAAAGTTAATTTTTGAATATGGTCAAAATTCAAAAATCGTAAATACTTGCTTTTATGGTTAAATCACATTTATTTTCAGATAAAATTATCAACTTAATTTAAAAACTGATAAAAATGTTTTAAAATTTGTCCATTTCCAAAAAATAAATCATTGGTTACGTAAGGGTCATATTCAAACAATAATAACATTTGAAATATGCAACTCAGAGCAATGATTAAAATGATTTTAATGTCGTTTTGTAGATAATATTCTTGTGTATTATACAAATGCAAAAAAAATGCACAATAATGTCCTAGTTTTTAAGATCTGTGAGAAAAACTAAAATAAAGCACACTAATTTCGGATTAAAATTTATTTTAATAATTTTTTATTGCGTATTAAAGTTTACATAATTATGTTTTTTAATGATAGGTGATATTATTAGCTTTCGAAAAGTATTTTTTATAACTGTTAGGACTTTTAAATCCAGAGAAATTAATATTTTTAGTCAGGGCCATCGAAAATAAAAATCAAATTTAAAATGCCAGTCATTCTATCAGGAGAGGGGATAGACCCCAACATGTGGGGGGTTTTGTCAATAAAATTGATCATATTATCTTCCATTAAAATCTCCGACATCGCTAACCAAACATATTGTAGGTATATCCTGTTCAAAAATATTTAAGTTTAACGTTTAACAAAGATCGCCGTGCACATACCTACAAAGTGTTTGGTAATATAGTCTTATAAAGCCGAATATGGTAGATAGGGATCATCACATCAAACTTATTTTTTTTTTAATATGGGACCAACTCTGAAATCGCCAAAAAATCAACTGTTTCATACAAAAATCAATAACGAAAATATCAAAATGTATGAAACAGCTGATGTTTTTTTTTGTGATTTCAGAGTTGATCCCATGGTAAAAGTTGTTCAGTCTGATGGTCCCTATCTACCATAGATGATTCAAAAGTACTTAATAATTAAGTTTATTTGAATAAAACTATTTTTGACTTTGACTTACCAATTCGGCTTTTTAAGGTTATTACGTGGTTATTACCAAACACCCGTATTTATAGTTAACCCTAATGTTGGCCAGATCTGCAGGCTTACTATGTACTTACTAGAATATAATTATAAATACTTACACTAAGTAGTTTTGTCTATTCCAGTATAAGAACAGGAGCTTCAGCTGCCCCTGGGAACAGATGCGGGCGGCACTGGACGCTTTTCCTCCAGGATACCTGACTTCGTTAAACAGGTCTGTTTTACCTAAATAAAGAGATTCCTTAAGTACTTTGGTTCTACCATAATAAATCTTTTTTTGCAGTTTTATTACATAAGACAGGAAAATAATACATTCTTGCTGATTGAAGATACTTTTTGCTATATTTCTTCTTTAGTAACGACGTAATCACTTAGTGGTGTTGGCTACACCGGATTCACGCTGAATATCTAACCAAATCAAGATGCAGTTTAGTAAAAAGAATATATGGGGACCTAAAGCAGAGCCCTGTGGAACTCCAATGTTTTTTTTTGTTAAAGCTTTATTTATGAAAAAAAATACGAAATGCTTTGTGCATAATAAAGTAGCAATGTAAAAATAAATATAAATAAAAAACAAAAAGTCACTTCGCCATATTATTTATGTGCTCTGTTAATTATACATAGTCTTATTACGAAGAACAAAAAAGAAAAAATATATTCCTTCAAGTATGAGGGAATGATAGTATGACGTGGTATGTATGACTTAGATCATACTGGTTTGACAACCAGTATGATCATAGAGCTTTTCGAAGCGCTCATGGCGGAGCTTGACAGAATGATCGTACTCGATCACATTTGTTAAGCAACACTCGGTCCAGTCAGGTGTCGGATGAGTGACCGTTAAGTGGCATTACAACTGAACGCTTCCGTGCTTCGGAGGGCACGTTAAACCGTCGGTCCCGGCTGTTGTCGTCTGATAAGTCGTTAGGTCAAGTTAGAGCACTTACATGCGTCTTGATAAACTCTAACACCAGAGGTGGCCACTAATCCTCATACGATAAGAAGAATCTAATAGATCAGAATGACTACGAGTACAGTATATCCTCGTGGTCATATTGGTAACAAACTAGTATGACCACCAGGAAACATGGTATTGTTTGCAGTTTCCAGAACTTATCGTCGGAGCTCGACGAAGAGTATGACGCTTTGGAGCGCCGGCGCGTGCGCAGGTACAACGACGAACTGCGCCTGAAGATGGCGCGCTACTTCGCGGACGAGTGTCGCGTGTTCAGCCCCGAAGACCCGGGCCTGGCCACGCTGGAGGACGCGCTCAGGGCTGTTGATATGAAGGTAGGTAGTTGAAGTCAGCGTCGTAGCTAGGGGCTGGTGAGGGGGCGCAACCCTCAGGAGGGCGCACTTTGCTGACCCATAGCTAGAACGACGAGCTGCGCCTGAAGATGGCGCGCTACTTCGAGGATGAGTGCCGCGTGTTCAGCCCCGAGGCCCAGGTCTGGCCACGCTAGAGGCCGCGCTCAGGGCTGGTGATATGAAGGTAGATAGCTGAAGTCAGCGTCGTAGCTACGGGCTGGCAAGGGGGCGCACTTTGCTGATCCATAGCTAGAAAATAAACAAGTCTTGGGGCGCAAAATTGAAATCTTGCCAAGGGGGCCCATGATCCTTGAAATAAGCCTTGGAGCGAGAAATTCAAATCTTGACAAGGGCGCTCATGACCCTAGCTCCGACGCGGGCTAAAGTTATTATACCCATATTTTGGCAATTCTGCTATTTTACTATGCAGATAGTAAAAATTCAGTTTTGCCTAATTTATATATAAGGTCCTTCTTAAATAGTGCACAAAATTTTAAGGGGTCAATGTACTCATGCATACAAACAACTTTTACTTTGGTACCAACATTGAAATCGCGAAAAACTATCAACTGTTCCATAGAAAATTTAAAATCAAATACCTAGTTAAAATGTATGGAACAGCTGATTTTTTTTTCGCGATTTCAATGTTGGTACCATAGTAAAAGTTGTTTGTATGCTTGAATACGTTGACCCTTAAAATTTTGTGCACTATTTAAGAAGGACCTTATATATTGGAGCTACCTAAACTTATCGATGACACGACGATGGTTGTTGCTGTTGATGACTATTATATAGGGTTGCTAAAGTTTTAAAACTGATGGTTGGCTATTATCTTACCTATTGCACCAAGTGACTTTGCAAACTACTCTCACTTATCGTTATTTTATTGTCAACAGGCTTTGGAATCTGACCTGGACAGTATCACCTACAACTACATGAAGCCCTGAAGGTTCCAGTACTGGCACAGGCCAAGTAGGTTCCAGTACTGGCATAGGCCAAGGTTCCAGTACTGGTACAGGCCAAGGTACCAGCACTGGAACAGGCCAGGGATTCAGTACTGGTACAGGCCAAGGTACCAGCACTGGAACAGGCCAAGGTTCCAGTACTGGCACAGGCCAAGGCCACTATGTGCAACTAGCTACAACTATATGGCGCAAGCCAAAACGCCCATATAGGTACCTAGAAATAATTATCTAAAAGTGATAAAACAACAGCCAACTATTGAAAGTTCTAAGATGACAACATCTAGCTAGAACTCATTTATACACGCTGAAATTTTAATCATTTGGTTCCCGCCGTGTGGTGGTTCCACTCATGATTACAAGCAACTTTTACTACAGGGTCAACTCTCCTGCTCGCAAAAAAAAATCAGCTGTTCCATACATTAAGGTCGAGTAGGTACATACTGCACTTTTGTATGGAACAGCAGATTTATTTTTGCGAGCAGGAGAGTTGGCTCCATAGTAAAAGTTGCTTGTAATCATGAGTGGAACCACCACACGGCGGGAACCAAAAAATTAAAATTTCAGCGTGTATACATCATGTATCCAAAAACCCTGTCAGATCCTGAAACAGGTGATAGTGTTGCTGAAACTGAACAATATTCTCCAAGGAACATAGATTGAAAAACTATTTTTTTTCCGCCTTGGCCTTTCCATAGTAAGTCGGTCGGCTGTCCAACATTTTGTATGGGAGTAGGTATGACATTTTTTTATAGTTTTTCGACTTATATGTTCCTTGGAGAATGTTGTTCAGTTTCAGAACTGCCAGCTTTTGACTTTGACTCCACACATTACAAAGAAGGTCCTAATAATAGTATTATTTGGTCCTATACTCCTGCTCATTGCAAGAAAATAATTGTTCAAGAACTTCCATGATTCCATGCAACGAAAGCAGACATCATAATGTCATACCCTGGCAAAGCGTCTCGCTCTTCAGTTTAGTTCGGACAAGTGCAAGGGTCATAAAAAAACGCACAAAATGTGAAAAATGTACTTTTAATGGGAATGATTCCAATATTGCAACAACGGTAGTTACACTTTTGGCCCGGAGGGCGCCACATTGCATTGTGCACATAAACTTAAACGTAAGTAATACTATAGTATTATCAGTAAGTAGTCAGCAAAATAAGCATATTCACGTACTTAATCAGAGGTATGCAATCATACAGCTTTGGTTTAATATAAGTAATAAAAATATTATCTTGCCGACTTTACAAATCAAAAAATCACTTATAAATAAAATAAGAAATTATTGCACATTCAGGCATCACAAACATTTGTCATGTGTGATTGAAAAATTACATAAATAAATTGTAATACATAAAGTTACAATTAATACAACAGAACTGTTGAAGTTTGTGTTACATAAAGATTACTACAATACAACTGTTGATGTTTTATACTTATCACACACTTCTACAGAACAATGGGGCGTAAATCGATGTTCTTAATATTCATGACATAACAAAAAAAAATAGGTAAGGTCTTTCTCGTGAAATATCACATCACTCTCTTGGGAAAGTAGGTAGGTATACATTTATTTTGTAAGTTCTAAAGTTTTAGTTTTTCTCCCAAATCAATCGGAAATAAATATTGTACAGGATGTCCCAAACCTTTGCCACAAAAAGGAAAGTACCTACCTATGAAAAATTAGTTCATTTTGATTTTCAAAATAATTGGAACAGCATTCAAAAATCTTTGAAAAATCGCCAGGAATCGAACCCACCAAATATGAAAAATGCAATGTTTTATTGTTACGATACTGATCGAAATGGTTACTCATCCATTATGATTATTTTTAATGAATAACACAAATCTTAACAAAAGGCGGACCATGAAATTTTTTTAATTCTTACGTATTTGTATAGTATCGTATGCGATTATTTTTTCAAAAGTTTTTGAATGTAGTTCCATTTATTTTTTTAGGAAGTCTTTCAGTTAAAGTTGGGACACCTGTATATTTCTCTTCTTTATTTTTAAATCTTACAAAATAATGTTACTCTATGGGGGGCAAGATGTCGAGTGCCCTCTCTACATATAGATGTAGAGAGGGCACTCGACATGTTGCCCCATCCGTCCCATGATCATCACATCAGTACATCATTAAGATTTAAAACTAATACTTATATCCGTACACCAAATTATATCTCCAATTAACGAATTCACCAGCACCTCAAAATGTCTTAATTATACTAAAAAGAGATTCAAACAATGGGGTTGGCAACGCAAAGCTAATTGTAGATGTCGCTGCGTACACTTGTTCCTAAGACAGTAGACGTTCAGAACAAAATGTATTGGAAAATAGGTATTTATTTTGTGGTATTTCTTTACCGAAAAGACCCATTGACCCAAAATGGACATAAAAGACTATTCTACAATGCAAATGCCGGAATTGAAAGCCAAATTAAGACGTTTTTATTCTTTCAGAATTTATCCATATTTTGTACTTACATCCAGATTTTTCGGAAATTTGTAAGTGCCAACATTTTTAAAGCCTATTACACAGAATTTAATCATTTTATAGCTCTAAAAATGATTTTTTTAAGTAAAAGTCTTTTGTTTTCATAGCTCTCGTGAAACAAGCGTACGCAGCGCCATTTTGACAGTTGCCTTCCCCATTAGCGAATTGATCCAGCGAGATGGGTGATATTCATTTAACTACATACAACTACTTATAAACGGTAGGTAGGAGTTAGGACATCAATTTAGTCAAAATTAAAGTATAGTGGAGCCTTAAAAGCATATTTTTCAAGTCAACACTATTGCATTATGGATTTTATTGAGCACCCAAATAATTCCCATTTCATTCACAGCATTATTGGTTAAAACATGTCTCATTATGTGTTTTGAAATGTGATTCCAACTACGTTTCCTTAACAACAAAATGGTTAATATTTATTGAATTTACTTCTGTGAAGAAACGCATTTTGATAAGAATGTTTTATCCAGTTCTTAGAATCGTTTTAATAATACTACTGGTTAAATAGCGGACAGAGACCCTTTGTCGAATGAAACTAATTTATTGTTGTTTGTATTACATAGTAAAGAAACACAGTGTAACTATCATCTCAGTATACATACACCGATTGTGATTAATGTGTTTAGTGTATAAGATGTTCATTTCGGGCCATGAGAAATAAGGTACCTAGTTCCACGAAATATAACGTCACACCACGCAGGATTTTAAGACGCCCTATATTCACGTTAAGGGTCCGTACAACGTCAAAAGCACATAATTGATCAACGATTTCACAGTGTTAAAAATAATGTAGATATAGCAGGTGGGGGGTGAAATTATGGTGAAAATAAGGCGTTTTACAAAGTTGCTATGATTGCATAGTGGATCGGTATGGTGGGATTTCTAAAAGGTTAGTCATGGGAATCAGATTTTATGGACCCTTCACCACTGGTAGGTAGATTATATTAAATTAAAAACGTTAGTGTTTTCGATAATTTTAACTTTTATTCTAGCGTTGTACACCTCCATAAGTTGTGTAGGAGTCCATTAAACAATTTAAGTAGGAGTCAAATAGTAATCACCAACTAAAATGACAATGACAAAGTTTTTTGATTTTATTATCGTGGGAGTAAAGTGCTGGCAACATCGCGGGTAAGCCCGAGCCGGCTAGAAGTCATAGCTATATAGAAGTCCTGCGCAATGGACTGTGAACGATGGGTTTAACCAAGGGCTTAGTTTCTAAGAGCACTATTTGCAGAACATAAGGTAATATTCACCTACAACTCATGCATAGAAACATATTTCCAATCCCGATTGAAGTATTTAGTTACACCTAGGCAAAATAAAAAATACTTTCGCTGCAATATAATGGACGTGCTTATTCAAAAAAGGCGATCTTAACCTAAAAACACTTTAATATAAAGTAAGATGTACTTTAGTTTTATAAGAGGCAACGTGGTTCGAGAACTTATATAAACTTAAGTAGGGGACACATTGTTGAATTAAATTTGTTCACACTGAAATATTTGTTTATTTTATCCTGCCTCGATGTATCCCCTACCTAATAATACTAAAATTATGTTTATACAACCGCTATTACATATTGTACTAGTCATACAAAGGCAAGTGATCAACTAAAACGACAGTATAACATGAATTCTCAGCAAATTCCGATTTATTTATCTATCAAACTTTCCCAGTATTTCATTCATTATAAAAATTGATAATACTCCTCATTTTCTAAGTCATTAGTACACATTCTAAACAAAAAGAAACAGTTTACAGTCACAAAATATACTGATTTGAAATGGCAAAGATAATTCATTATCTAAAATGAAAGTTTGGTTAAAAAAACAAGTAGGTACCGATATAAATCAATTATTATTATAATAAATAATAAATGTAAATCAAAGTCAGTACCTATCAATATTTTTAAACAAAGAGAGAACAAGGCAAAATTAAAGTTATAATGGTCTGTCTTCACCGAATCGCTTCAACTTTCAAGTCAATTTGCGTCAGACGCATGCAGTGAATAGTAACGAGACGGGGCAATATTGCCTCCAAACCGTGCACTTATTTCAACTTTTAGTTAAACTTGGGTCAAATGTTAAACGCATGCAATCGTGATCGCTATGATAAAGCGCACGCTTTAGATATGAATGAGGCCTAATATAACTTTGACAGCGTTTTGGTGCAACTCACACTTGTGAGTTGCACCAAAACGTTATCAAAGTTAAAGTTATCGTCAAATGATAATGCTACCTATTTGTCACGTCAAACTTGTCAAAGGACATCATACTGGCTGGCAACCTCTTTTTTTGGCTAACTTATGCTTAACCGGTACTATAACAAGCTTGTTATGGTTAAAGTAAGATGGTGCAACTCTGCCTTAGTGTGAGTTGCACCAAAACGCTTGCAAAGTTAAAGTTATCGTCAAATGATAATGCTACCATTTGTCACGTCAAACTTGTCAAAGAGATCATGCTGGCTGGCAACCTCTTTTTGGCTAACTTATGCTTAACCGGTACTATAACAAGCTTGTTATTGTTAAAGTGAGACGATGCAACTGAGCCTTAGTATGTTGAAATCGAGATACATTAATATTATCTGTTTTCTGTCGTTTTGCGCAGTTAGAAAACAAATGCAATGCAGTTGTTAATTTTCATGAAACCTGTTTGAATTCTAGTTGTGCCCTAATTTACAATAAATAACAATGAGCTGTCAGCACAAGGAAAAATAATCAATATTGTAGGCCCATAAGGTCTACATTCCCACACCCGCGTACCAGTCTTGATTCTCGCCGAGCCTAATTACCTCTACTAGCGTGCCCATACTAACCTAGCGTCCAACCCTTAGCTAGCTAGCTATGCCTAGCTATTAACATTACCATTTTAATTGAAATATATTATATACAAGTATTATTCCACTACTGCATACTCAACTAAATTCATAAAAATTATAATTAAAATTAGTAATAATAAAAAGTATTTCTTTGGTTTTATCTTCTTTGACTAGTAACTAAACAAAATATTTTAAATAAAAATCAACTATCACCGTAATTAGCATACCATTTTGAATTCTGTTAGTAAACATTCCCAATTTCCATATAAAAATAACATTCGTAACACTTATTCAAATACTAAGTAATTAACATAGAAGAAAATATTAAGCGGTGCAAAGTGCTATGACTGAGATTTAAAAAAAAAGTGACGATGAAATTAAGCAGATGTACTTACATGTATGTTCAAAAATTATATACAGTTTGAGCACAAATTGTAAACCTAAACACCTTATTTTTAAGTATATCTAAAAATTAAATGGGGATATCAGACCACGTTTCTGAATATGTACGTGCAGTTAAAAGTTAAAAATTAATAGTTTTTAAAATATCGGAAAAAAATTATGATTAATCGGCAAACTCACAAAAATTGTAAGATGCGTGAATGGATTCATTCTTTTCATCATTATTTACGTAGGTAAACAAGATGGTCTCTTTTAATCACGCGCGTGTAATTCTATGAATGAACTCTAAAGCCAGAAATCAGTAAAATTTTGACATAAACAAACCTCAATATCTTGACCAATTATTAAATATTGAAACTTTTAACTGTAGATACAGTACGAGGCATTTATCTTGAAATCGGGTGGGGATTGCGCGAAACGCGTATTTTGGGTATGCGTAGAGGTAAGGGGCGCGGGCGGCGGGAGGGGCGCGCGCTATTGGTCGCTCGCAAGAGCACATGCGCGAACTTATCCGCACTCCGTCGAAAAAATTTCAAGATATATGCCTCGTACTGTACTCGATTAGAATAGGGAAGAGATACACTCATTTAATTTTTAGATATACTTAAAAATTAACCGTGTAGATTATTCTACACAATAATCCATTTTTTTTTCATCTTTAGGGACGTATTATTTCTCGGCCAAAGACACAGTCATAGCATAGACGTGAACGGTGCAAGCACAGCACTACACTCAGAGACGAGAAAATAGCCTTAATTGACAATATAGCACGAATACAAATTGCAAGACGGATACAGTGTATTTAATTGCATAGATATCTATGGCCAGGTATCGCAACTTTGGCTAAAATTGATCAGGAACTATATTTTTAATTAATATTTTAGCGTCAGTTGATATTTGTATAGGTACTTAAAATTATACGTTATATAAGTTAGCATATTTATTGACATATATAATCTGATTTATTTTTTCTGGTTTTACCTATGAATTAATATAATAATTTAAGCCAAAATCGCGATTTAGCCGTTCTTAATTTCTAAGTTTCGAAGAGCAACACAACTCAAGTTAGTTAGGAATATAGTGTTGAATTTTGTGACTGGTCTATAAATTATAAAATACCTATATAATTAGTAGGTATAGGATGTTTAGTAGTATTATATATTCTGTAGCATAGGAAATGTGTTTGTATTTCTAAAATACATTTGAGACATTTGCTTTAAGTTGAATGACTTTATACAGGGTTATTTGTAAAACACCAACAACCTCGCAGGAGTAGATTACTAACACCATAAACAACAATATTTTCACCTCTCCCTCCAGCACGAAAAGGGTGCTTTTGGCGCGTAAAAACTCGCAGCAAAATCGACTTTTGCTGCGAGCGTGAGGCAAAGTGCTTTTTACCAAAAACTCGCAGCAAAATCGACTTTTGCTGCGAGCGTGAGGCAAAGTGCTTTTTTAATTTCTAACACCTTTTCTCGCTGGTAGAGGTGAAAAGTTGTATGTTTAACACGAGAGCAAATTTTTTGATGTCTCTTGCCTTTAAATCTTCACTGTGCTCAGTAGTCTATATTAGAATCACTCGCTACGCTCGTGATTCAATTCTAGACTACTTCGCTAGTTCGTGATTTAAAAGTCAGCACTCGCAGCAAAAAATGACTTTGCTCTCTTGTATAACAAATAACTATTGTTCTACGACTTTTCCGATACAAAAAAATAACGACTTTTCATACAGAACTCGATCAGCTGTTCGGACATCTTGTATGGAAAGTAGCTTTATTTTTGTCTGTTTTCAGAAAAGGCGTAAAACAAACGTTGTTGTTTATGTTGTTAGTTACTCCTGCGAGGTTGTTGGTGTTTTAGAAATAACCCTGTATACGTGTAAGAAATATGAGAATTTAAAGCTTTCAACCAGATGGCTTTAAAATCAGGATGTGTTTTGGATACTTTAGTATCCAGATCCAGTTTTGAAGCCACTTTTTTGGTCATTAAAATTGACCGCTGACGCTAAAGTGGTTAAAATATCTAAGAATGAAAGATAACCAGTCACAAAACGTTAGTACTAGATCTGTGCAAGTTATGTGTTCGCATAAATGTTCAGTGAATACACAGGAAGGCAATGAGTTAGAGTGGAAATCGAAGGCGTACAGTACGAGGCATATATCTTGAAATCGGGTGGGGATTGCGCGAAACGCGTATTTTGGGCATGCGCAGCCGTGAGGGGCGCGGGCGGCGGGAGAGGGGCGCGCGCTATTGGTCGCTCACAAGAGCACATGCGCGAACTTATCCCCACTATGTCGAAAAAAATTTAAGATACATGCCTTGTACTGTATCACATGTTTAGAAATGTTTAAATATTAACAAGGGGCGTCCCTTAATTACGCGAGGTAATTTTGGCGATTTTTTGATTCCCCCCCTCTTTGGTGAGATGTCGTGAGATTTGGCTCGACCCCCTCAACCCCGCATAAATCTCACGTGAAATTTAAAAAAACCACATATTGTTATGTGATTACGTTAATCTATGCTTGCTTGCTTTGCATTTACATATTTAAATAAACTTTATTGTTTAGGATTTAGTTATATTTTGGTAAGAAAAATTATTAACTTAATTTAACACCGTTTTCTCGCGATACTGTTTCTGCAGAGAAAAAATTACGTGATATTTGCCGAGACCCCCTCTTCCCCACGTGAGATTGGGTGAGATTCGGCCCTCCCCCTCCCCTTAAGTGCCTCAAGTAAAATGGACGCCCCCCAACGACATGTTTTCATGTTCTTACGCAATTAGGTTTTTTAATATCTCTCAAACTTTTCTAAACCTGCAATAAATAGATAGGAAAGTAGGGAGGTTAGAATTATATATCTCATAATTTATATCCTAAGGCGTTCCTGATATGTATACACCGTGTATACAAAAATAAACAGCTTTACACATGTACAACAACTTTATATTTATATCTGTACTACAACTAATTCATCATATTTGTCGTGATTCGTCTAACTCATATCATCACTTTTAAACAATTTAACGAGAAAATAAATAGCAAAAAATATCTTATAAAATACTGTACTTTGTTACCAAACGATTCTAACTAATAGTTTTGCTGTTGTGAAGTTAGCCGCTATTAACGCCACTAACATCTAAATTGTGATCTAATCGTCTCGCGCGATGTTCTGAGCATCGAACTGTAACACATAAACAGACAACCACGGCAAATACGATGGACATCACTTCGCCTCATTGCCTTAGAGCGTAACACGTAACTTGTACGTATATTATAACATGAACAATGTGAATACCTCCTAAAATATTGTCTTCGATTGCTTCGTGGCGTGGACACAACGTGACAGCAATGCGGATCGGGATTTCTTTGTATACATAATATCAATACCATCATATTTTTTGTAACACTGTACTACTGTAAAATGTATACAAAATAATAAAAACGTGTTAATACAATGTGTTAGAAAAATACCCCTAATACCAAATATGGTAGATAGGGACAATCAAACTGAACAACTTTTAGTATGGGACAAACTCTGAAATCATTAAAATGGAATTAGCTGTTTCATACATTTTGATATTTACATTATTAATTTTTGTATGTTTTATTTTCGCGATTTCAGAGTAGGTTCCATAGTAAAAAAAATCTGTTTGATGCTCCCTATCTACCATATTCGGCATTAGGGGTATTTTTGTAACACGTATATTATCACACACATACGAGTCCGCTACCAAATAAGTGCCACGAAATTTTGATGGAACTAAAATATACGATGCCTTATTGCTAATGGAATAAAGCTTTTTACTCAATGACTTGAGAGCGATAACAGCGCCTCCTCAGGCCCTTTTCGGTGCGCATACAAGTACTTGTTGAATACAAAAAAATACATATATTTTACTATACAAATCAACTCGATTGTTTACTTTCTATTCTTTCTAATAATTGTATGTTGGTATGAAATACCCGCCCTATTGTCACGCGCCATCGCCAAAGAAGCATTTCAGGAAGCTCAGTACTTTCAAAGCTTACGATTACTACTCGTGTGCTTAATTCAGCAATATTAGAACACTAATAATTATTATACTCTAGAATTTACCTACGACACCTGCGCGACCAGTCTCCGAAATTATATCATGTATTAAAAATATATATTACACTTACAAATATAAGTAATGCAATACAATATCCTTCATCCAATATTTGAACAAATACAAAATCAACGTAAAATCACAGCACTAAATCACAAATGTAAAAAAAAATAAGCTGAAAAGACATTCAAAATATTAAACGTCTTAATTAATCGAGATCTTGTTACAAAAATATTTCTAAACATTGCAAAATATTATTTAAAAATACAATTTTATTCTAGCAACATTAACAATTTACTTTGAACGGTAAGCAATAAGAATATTAAATTTTACTGTACGGTTTATAGGGTTGCCAGAAGACTAAATAAAGCGTTAGTGTCAGACTTTTGCCATAACTATGTATACAGTTCAAAAAGTGCAAAATGCAAGCATCAATTCGTATTACAGTAACAAAATTCTAAAAGTCACGGAATGCGCACACTACTAATAAAAATACAAATATATTCAGTAATGGCAACCTCTAACGGACATGGAACGCTTATAACTCTAGAAAGTGATCTCTCTCAGTGATAAGTATAAGCTTAAAATTATACCAACATTGTTTCCTCAAAAAGTATTTAGAATTATAAATAACAAGATATACCTTCTGCTAATAAAATAATGTGAGAAGCGAATTTGCCCGCTGAATATCATTTAAGGGTGGGTACCCACTTAGGTTCGCGAACTTCGTGCCCCGCGAATCTATGCTGCAGGTTCGCGGAGCTAAAGGTGGACGCTATTGCGAACTTCTACTTGCTCGTCCTTTGTTTTCGTTCGCATCGGATGGCAAAATGTAGAGCGCGTACCGAGGTTCGCACATGTACACACTATGGCGCACTGTTGCAGGTTCGCAGAGCGCGGAGGTTCGCGAACCTAAGCGGGTACCGGGCGGTATAAATAGCAGTACTTTTTGAGGAACAATAGGGTACAAGGTTCTTACAACTAAGTCATGATCGAGCGCGATACATAACGACCGATAGGATACTCTATCGCCCCGAACTCGAGCGACCGCTCACTCGCATCCTGATATGTGCTTACCCTTACAAATACGACTCAATTTTATCACATCGAAACAAATATCGAACAATTTCAATCACAATACCGAAGTTTCGCGTTCTCGATAAAATTTTAAAATACCTAAACCGTATTCGTAGCGAAACCGAGTGAGATTAAATAAAACGCAGAGCGGACGGACCCGAACAGGGATTCAAACGTTCACGATTCGAAGCGAGCGCGAGATTAAACGTATCGATATAAAATCGGAGTCTCTAGCCCCCTTATTAATAAACGAATGGTAAGTTTACACCTAGTTTAACTAAAAAGTTTGCTTAGGAATATGACGCTTTGAGACATCCAACGTAAGGAGTAATATTGATAAGCAATCTTTTTGTTTAAGCCGGGTCACACCCCGGGCACTGGATACAAGCGTCGCGTTTTAACTAAGTACCTATACAGTGCACAGACGCTACACAGTGACGTTTTTGCACACACGCAACTGTGTGCGTGAAGTCTAGAGCTATTAAATGAGCACACGGATCGGCCACGCGCGGTGGGCGCCGCTGGGGTGAGGTAATTGATTGCGGGGCGGGGCGGAGAGTTTTCTTTCTGTACGGTAATACTTATATCTATTCTGTGGCCGGGTGTAACCTTACTCTTCGTTTATTAATAAGGCCATAGGCCTGCGCTGACCCGAACGGTCACGATCGAAGCCGACGGCGGCTCGGGGGCTCGGTATCACGAGACGAGGCCGGAGTCGGTGCGGTAGAATATCCTAAGGTTGAGGATGGACGAGAATCAGACGCGGCGCGGCTTGCCGGGCGGGCGGACGGCGCGCGCGGCCTGCAGCGCGGGGGGCGGGGGCGGGGGCGCCGCGCCCTCCGCGAAGCCCGGGTTCAGGATGATGTTGGGCACCAGCTCCATGGCGTCCTGCTCCGAGCAGTACTCGGCTGTGTTAGTGCCCGCAGTCCAAGCGTGCGTTCCAAGCGAGTGCGATAGAGGGGAAAGAAGAAAAATATTTCGAATGAATAAAAAGTTTAGCGTTATGTCGCCGAACACGCGAACGCTGTCGTGTAGGTTTTATCGGCTTCTAGCTAGCAAGAATCTGCCTCCTTAGCGTGACCAGCGATATATATCGCGTGATAGTTATAGCGTTTCATAGACACTCAACTGTCAAATCCATTGTCTTTTGACAGTTAAAAGCGATAACTCGCTATGTCAACTCATATTGCGTTTCGGTGATCATGCTATGGGGAGAGGGAGGAGCTGCTACGATTTACGCTTGTAGCCTAGCCCCCAAGCATAGACAAAACGTCTAGACCGTAATGTCGAAAATGACATGCCGAGATCCCGATATAGACAAACCTATTTGTTTATCTTTCAAATTTTTCAGCGTTCGTGTATTCGGCTATATCTGTCTTGAAAATATGCAACAGACATGCGGATAGACAGTAAAAAGTAAAGCTATGTACGACTAAGTAATCGACCGCTCGCTCACAGTGATAAAAACTTTAAGCACTCTTCTTTTGGTTCAAGCTTGTTTCAATGTTTATTAATAAAGAATCTTTATAACTTGCAAGTCACGTGCTCGAGTCCGTACATAACTTTAAAAGTACTCCCACGTGTTAGTATAATCTGTGCAAGGACAAATGTCACGTTATTGTATACCTTACACCCCCAAATATAGAAGCGATTTTCCATTAATTTAACTATGGAAGCCAATAAAATTACAACCATTTTAATACCACTATTTAATATAAACTGTCATGCCATTTTCATCAAAATAATATTAATTAATGGAAATGACATGAAAGTACTGAAAATATTAATTACGAAAATAGTTAAATTGCAAATGAGCGCTACGCCAAGCCACCCACCTAGCTAATATCTAGAGAGAGTTAGTTTATGATAATAAGCGGTTATTTACTTGAAGAGACTGTTAATATGATGAGAATAAAAAAATATATATTATTTCTAATCCAAGCTACGCCAAATTGATTCTACAAACCACGGTAGGAAGTAAAAATAAATTGCATTAAAAGGATGTTAAACCACCTCTTTTTTGCGGTTTAACTTATAATAACAAACACAGTTGACAGCTAACTCACATTTTTTCTTTGACATTGATAATGTCAAATTTCTTCAAACGATTTAAAATTTAAACTCCTATACAAAAAGCCCTTGTAAATAGTGACATTTTGCCAGAATGGTGTACTGTTAACTGTGCTTTGCTTTACTTTTGTTAATTAATTTGTGTTTATTAGTTAGTAGTTTATAGTTAAATTCTTGTTTTTAACCTTCACATCTGCAAAAATCATAGTAAGTATTGAAATCCTCTTATGCCCGGTTTCTGAGATACTTATCGGTGGTTTATCGAAGGTTTAACTTTACAGGTCCACATTATCAGGTTTAATCCTTCAAGTCCCGGAAAATGAGACACAATAGAATCTATTGCCCGATCGGGCCGCTCGAGCGTTAATTTTATTACTTTAAACCAGATAATGTGGACCCCTCCGATAATCTACCTCAAAAACCGGTTTTACATTATATGTAACACGAACCTTTGACACTTGCAATCTTCAAAAATCAACAAGTAGACGGTAATCAACTTTTAAATCATAACTATAAGGTCAAAAATACATTAAAATGTATCTCTCGTTTACAGAGATTTTCAACCTTATTACAACGGATATAAAGTTGATTATTCTTAAGATTAAAGAGGATAATTAGAGAGTATTATCAAATCTATATTTTTCAGATTTTAATTATGAATTCAAGTTATACTGTCTTTTTGTTTGTACTTAGAAAAGTGCTTAGCAATAACAAGAGGTGCATCTTGTGCATAATTATAGAGATTGTATATTTAAAAAAACTAATTATATTTTTAAAACTACTGCGTAACTAGTAAGTATTATGCTAAGTGATTTTTGGTAGAAATAGTTACATATTATAGCTTCAAAGTGGTCCATACAACAATAATGGTCCTGGAGATATCACAAGAGAAGTTAGCATTGGTGTTTTAATATCTTACGTGCGTAGAATATTGTAATAAACATTTTATACTTTGCCTTATTTAAAATCACTAGGAACTTTTCAGAATAGAACATAACGGTTTTACATTCGAAAAATCCCCATCTACATTAGTTTTATTGTTATATAAATGAAAAAAATAATTAACTGTAAATGGCAAATGCATGTAGATCTTTTATGTAAGTAGAAAAAGGCAAGAACTAATCGTATACTAATACCTAACTATCATTGCTTTAAATATTTTTTTTAAGATATCATTAATTATTCCTAGCAGCTAAGCTTATAATAAGCATTATTTAATGAAAGCTACAATGTTAATAAATTTAATTTAAAATTTATTTTTAAGAAGCATTATTGTTCGTTTTTTATATCAATTGCTATATTTGCTAATCGATCTTGGGATCAAACGTCTTGCACAGGCGTAACACATTGGCCTAAACATCGGCCAATGTATTGTTCGATGCCACTTTTGAAGGGAACTTTTTTTATATTTTTTTCCTAAACCAGCAACCTACGATGTATTGGCCAACGTTGGGACCAACGAGTGGAGCTTGCCTTATTATAATTATAATAAATAAACAATAGTTCCTATACGATTGTTTTGTTTCCATTAATAACGTGCTCTTACAGTACAGTAACTATAAAAAAATTGTTTATTTGAATTCGACAACAGTAAAAATTGTATTACAATTTAATTGTCTACATTATTTATTGCTTAAAATAGCTTAGGCATAGAAATAGGAAGCGATTTTTAATTATGAATTCCGATTAATTTATTGAATGTTGAAATTTTTTTAGTTCTATTATATTAATTGACGTCCTGTAGTTATCATATTTTGGTCCATATTCTACACATTGCTCCTTTAATATTTTTTTTTGGAATCACCAACAATATTCAAATGAAATATATACTAGTTTATAAATATACAGGAAATATTTCTTTAGCAACTATGAGAGTCAGGTACTCAGCGTCACTATTATTTTATAAACAAATTGGTTAACGATAATAAAATCTGATTGAGCAATAATACACGGAAGATAACGAGATTTGGCTTGAATTTCGAAATAATTAATAATACTTCGGGCACTCTTTAACGATGTCCTTACCAGCCTACTAAATCGAAATTATTATTTAAATTGATTACTATAATATAACGGAAAATGGAAGCGTTCAGATTTCCAACTGGAAATTAAATTGCTAGGGAAATTTTAATCTTGGCGATTCAAATGTGTTTGACGTATCACTAATCATATTGAAATTACTATTTAATTTAGCATATATTACAGCGGAGATAATTTTAAGCTAGTAAACAATATTTTGCTTTTTGGTATTCGCTTATATAAAACTAATCTAATATTGCAATAGCACCGATGTATAGCGTAATTTGGAATGATCTATGAATAGTTTTTTTTCTTTTTTATTGTAATACTTTTTTAATAATACTAATAGAAATATATCAGAACAGTGTTGGCACTAGATTTTGTAATACTTGCTTCAATCAATATAGTACAGTCAACGGCACGTCAGGCTCATGTTGACCTGAGACCGTCTTTAATATCGAAACTATTTTTATTATTTGGATTAACTGCGAAGTGCTTTAACTATTAATGTGCATCAAAAATTGTTAGCATGACTTTATTTTGACCAATCATCATCATCAGCCGCTCGACACCCACTGCTGGGTATAGGCCTCCCCCGCGGATCTCCACTTGGCTCGGTCCTGCTTGGCCCGCATCCAGCGGCGCACCGCGACCGCGCCCCTCACGTGGGTCCACCTTCGGGGGCCTACCCACGGAGCCGAGTCCGGAGCGCGATCGCCATTCCAAGAAGATTTCGTAGCGGGATGCCTACCAGAGGTAGACCCGAATCTTATGAAACGGAAGTGAAATTATCTTTACTAAAAACACGAGATTGTTGCATTACAAAAGTATTTAAGTGTTGTCATACAATAATACTAACTAATGGCTCCGTGAGCTATAGACCTCGCAATAAAAAGTGGCTCAAATTGTACAAAAATAAAATGTTGCCATGAAGTTTTCAAAGCACACAGTACGTGAGTATCCGCAGCTAAGTAGATAGTGCTTCTAATAAAATTTTGATCATTTTTCGAAATGGGTAATTTTTTTTTAGATATATTTGGAATAACTAGCTTGACTAAACAGTTATAATATATTTATCAAACCTGCTCACAAAATTTCACCGGGATCGGTTGAGAAATGCGACCTGTAGAGGAGAACAGACAGCGCCGGAAAACCAGACTGAAATATGCTATTTTTACATATCTCCGCCATTAAAAAAAAATTGAAAAACTGGCTTGACAAACTAATTCTACATAATTTTCAAACCGGCTCACAAAATTTTACGAGAATCTCTTAAGAAATGCGACCTGTAGAGGAGAGCAGACAGCGCTGAAAAGCTGGACTGAAATATGTTTTTTAACATATCTTTGATATTTTGAAAAATTTCAAAAAACTGGCTAACAAAAAATCTACATCATTTTCAAACCTGCTTCCAAAATTTTACGAGAAGCGGTTGAGAAATACGACCTGTAGAGGAGAACAGCCAGAGCTGGAATGTCGGACTAAAATATGTTTTTTAACATATCTATGCCCTTTTGAAAAATTTCGAAAAACTGACTCGACAAAAAAATTCTGTATAATTTTCGAACCTGCTTACAAAATTTCACGAGAATCAGTTGAGAAATGCGACCTGGGGGGGGGGGGGGGGGTATTACAACCTCTTAAAACTTGCCAAGTTTATGAATTGCTATAGTTACATCTCTTTCTCGCTGTATAGGAAATAAAAGAGATAGATTGATAACCAGTCAGAAAACTGCCAGGAAATAAGAGGTCATAATACGGCCCCTGTAGGTGAGAGAGAACAGACAGCCAGACGAATATAACTAAGCAATACGAAAAAATTTTTGCCCAAGCTGAAGCAGAGACGCTTCGCTCGTACTTCGTGCTTGCTCGGTCAATAACAAAGTAATTTTATGACTTTCTTGACAGACTGTATGTAACAACCACGTGTTTTTAATAAAAATAATTTCACTTCCGTTTCATGACATTCTGGTCTACCTTTATCGCACTTAGGCAAATTTTAAAAACTTTCCCGCTCCGCGCGCATTACTAATATTACAATTTTAAATTTAATTTATAATTATACATAGCTGTAGTTAATTATTTATCTTGAAATATATTTAATAGTAATAAAATGTTCGAATTTGAAACATAGTCTATTTATCACATAATTTAATGGAATTAGTTGGTAATTTTTAACTATAACTAAAACTGCTTACTTCCTAACTTGGTCTCTATTTTTCCAAGAAAATGACATGATTATTATTTAGGGGATTATTATCCGTATCATAATTATATTATTTATAACTTGCATTTATTAATTTTGATAATTAATTCCATAAAGCTTAAATCGACTACCTACAAAGAGATATTATTTTCACTATTTGATTTAGCTAATTACTGTATTACGGCATCAAGTGTGTTTTTCAATTTATAATTATTTATAAATATAATTAATAACTGTTAATTGACCATGAAGGAGAGCAGTCTGCCAATTTCTGAAATAAAATAGCTAAAAACAATAAAGTTTTGTAGCTGTTCAAAATCACCCTGTACAAAAGGAATAATATTGTGCTTTAGCAACATATCGAAGTTTAGCAAATCTTTTTACCGACCTTTGTTTTTTTTTTTCAATATTTAGCATACACACAGAAGATGTGGTTGTTCGCGATAGCAGACGCTCTTGTGTGACCGTCGAGATAATGGATGCATTCCAGCAGACCAATCGCTAAGTCATCGATGACCACAGAGTAAATTTGGTTATGGTTATTGTGTTTTTTACCATTATTATTTTACTTTCCATGGTTAATATATACTTGATGGCGATCGATGACCCAGCAATTAGTCTGCTGTAACTACACCACAGTCAGTTGCGACCCCCGCCTCAGCATTGCGGTTCGCGCTCATCAGGGCGGCGCCACTCGCAGCACAGCATGGTGCAAGTATATTTCTAATCCTAGAACGTGATCCTGGACGGTCGATGACTCTCAACGTATATAATAGCAGTCACTAGCGCCACAGGAAGTAGAGGCGCGGTAACAACCGCTATGGCTGCGAGGGGGTGAGCTGAGGCGTCACCGAGGCGATGCCAATTGCGATACAACATACTGCACAGCGAAAGTATGTTTCTTAACCTAGAACGTTAATGAACATCGCCAGTGGGCGGGCGGTATGTTTAGCGTAGTGTTTGATGCGCATCATCGTATAAACAGAACAGTCAGTAGCGCCACAGGAAGTAGAGGCGCGGTAACAACCGCTATGGCTGCGGGGGCGTGAGCCAATTCGTCACCAAGGCGGTGCCAATCGCAGCACAGTATACTGCATAGCGCAAGTATATTTCTAAACCTAGAACGTTGATGAGCATCGCCAGTAGGCGGGCGGTATTCCTAGCGTAGTGTTTGATCGTATAAACAGAAGAGTCAGTAGCGCCACAGGAACTAGAGGCGCGAACCGCTATGCTGAGGCGGGGGGTGAGCTCATCCGGGCGCCGTCACTCGCGGTTCAGCACGGTGCAAGTATGTTTCTAATCCTTGGATGAATTAACCACTGGATACGTAACGTAAGAAAAATGTATGAAATCACGATCAACCAATTTTTGCGGGGTGAGGGGGGATTACACTTGTCAAATAATGTCAATGTTATAGGGTAATGTAGCCGGTTTTCGGCCATAATTGCCGGCCAAATATTATGGATTGTGAAACTCATACATTAGTTTTCGGCCAGGCGGCCGAAAAGCAAATGACCTCCCAAAAACGCATTTAGTTACCAGGCCATCAAAGGTGAATGCGCAGGCTACATACAAAATTAGCCGAGCCCCGGCGCAAATTGAATCTATCTCAGGTTTAAGTACCTTTTATGTGTATGACAAAAAAAATATGGGACCTCTGTGATCGGTGAATAACATAAAAAAACTGTAATTTTTTTTTCAGGCGTTAATATTTTACTTGGCTAAAGGTATATTTTCAAAAAATATTAGGTAATAATCACGACGGACCAGCTAGATAGCGCAGTAAGTAAGCGCACCACCCAGTGATTGCGACAGTTAAGCAACTTTTCCAAAGGTTTAGTCATGGGATGGGTGACCAAAAATTAGCTCAAGCTCCTCCGTGACTTTGAGAGGCACGCTAAGCCGTTATTTATGGCCTATGATATATCATTGTTTTTGGCTGCATTTTCAGTCGTTAACACCCCGACAATCCGCATTGGGGCCCCTTATTATTTATTTATTATTATTATTAGTTAACGGGAGGCGCCCAATTACATAACTAACATAGTTAACTTACTTTAAGATAAACAGAATCACAGAGGTCCCACATATTTTTTTGTTATACACATAAAAGTTACTAAAACCTGAGATAGATTTCATTTGCGCCGGAGCTCGAGTATTTTTGCGCATTCGCCTTTAAATGTATCATGCCGAATACTTTACGCGTTTAAGTCAAAATAACAGTACTAAAACTAATTTACCATACTCAGTAATAATAATTATGTGTATCAAACCGTAAACTACATTGTAACTTATACCTTCCAAAAAACTCACATGCACTATTTTTTTGCTACTTTTAACGACACACCTACCCTGTTCAATTTTCGCCCTTCTTCCCCACGACACTACCAAGGCGCACTACTAGTAGTGTCGTGGGTAATTTTGTTTGCCGTGGTAAACCACCTCGAATAACATACTTTACCAAGTTTATGTGTCGCCAATCTTTCATCACACTCGCCCTTGCTGATTGCTGGACACATTTCTAAAATATACAGTTGGTCTGTACTTAAATCATCACGGCTCTTCGTTATATCTGTGCAAACAATAGCTTACGGCAATAAATGATTTGACTGGAAGACATTCAAAATTATTAAGTGTCTTCCCTATCGGAGCACTAAAGCTTTTCGGCCCTGTAGTACTACCGTCTAAGTATTCAAAAAGATGTCTTAAACTTCACTCATTTGCGTGCAGTTGACATATTAGCCATTGAAGAGGACGTTGCAGCTTATTTTCAAGCAGTTTGATAATTCCGGCTCTATTACTAGTGTTAACCGCAGTTCCTCGCGCGAAATGACTTTCAAGACGAAAATTTACGGAAGTCAAACATGATGTTGAAAACGTTTTGCAAGAAAAATGTTGCTTTTTGTTGATTATTATTGGCTTTTGTATATAAGTATCTCTTAATAATATTAACTTTTAAAAAAAATGTGATATATTCTGTTTAAAATTATATTATGAAAATATTAATATTTAGAAAGTTTTTCGAAAACGTCAGCTCCTGGGGGCAGTACGTCTCGTTATTTGTTTCTAATTATATTTTGTATACGTAATAAATAAGTGTATTGGTAACTTTTAATTACACCGCGAAAAAGAAATTTCACGAAAAATTTCTTTCATACATTCTTACATTTTCCGTAATGGCCGAAAACCAAAGGGGGCCGGCAAACCGGCTAAGTCACCCTACTTTGTTTACATACCAAATTTTATTTATTTTGCGAAAAATAGCTACTATAATAGGTTGAAATTGTGCTTACGCGTGAAAAGAAACATTTCTTGATTGCCCGCTATTTTTTTTGCTGAACAATACGAAGCATTTTGCCCATTTTTGTACCAATGTTTCGCCACGAGCTCTAGCATCACACTGACAACGCGATATCGTTTACTGAGGCTATCGGTCACAGTAAGTGGCAGAGGGGTAAAGGCGAATATGGCTGTCATTTCGCGTCCAGTGGTTAATTCGTCCAAGTTCTAATCCTAGACGGTCGATGATTCTGAACGCCACAGGAAGTAGAAGCGCGGTAGCAACCGCTGCAGCGGGGGCGTGAGCTCACCGAGGCGGCGCCAATCGCGACACAGCATACTGCATAGTGCAAGTATATTTCTAAACCTAGAACGTTGATGAGCATCGCCAGTTAGCGGGCGGTACGTTTAGCGTAGTCTTTCTTGTATCGTATAAACGAAAGAGTCAGTAGCGCCACAGGAAGTAGAGGCGCGGCAGCAGGCGCTATGGCTGCGGCGGGGGCGTGGGCTCACCGGGGCGGCGCCACTCGCGGCACAGCACGGCGCACGTGCCGGCCGCCAGCACCAGCAGCGTGCCCATCACCACGCACACCGCCGCCACCCACGTGCGCGTGTCGAACGACTCCGACCCCTCCAGGAAGTGCTTGTACAGCTCTGCAATCACACCAAACGGTATGCTAGTCAAGATAGAGTAGCGGCACAAAATAGAAAGACTAACAGAAGTTTAGCTTAGTACTACGGGCGCTCGAGCATCACACACACACAAAGACAGCTCTCGCCGCTGCGTCACGTACTCGAACTGTTTTGAGAGTGGTATGAGATTGCAGTTATACAGTGTCGGTGAGAGATGTCTATGTGTGCGTTGCTACAAGATTCATCATTGCGTGACTAATTGCGCTAGTGTCGAATAAACACAAAGATTAGCAAGGAATAGCACCTCGTAGTATGGAGAATATATGGCGAAACCAACATCTCGCCAACGGAGTTCACTCAGCGACGCAGCATATATACAACTGCTAACCATCACCGGTCAGCGGTCCCCGGGCTAATACCACACAGCCCGGAGGAAGATCTTCTATTTTGGCCTTCCTATCAGTGGCACCTACCTACCTTCACTCCATACTACCATAGTACAATTCCTACATTAAATTAGGCCGTTCGACCTTACTTTTTCCCTATCTCTGGTCACATAAGAACATCGTTCGCTAGAACGAGAAAACAACTCGACCACCTCCACACTCAGGTACTTTGCTGAGTCGGTCGTCGTCGCATCGCAGAAGGGTATTGTCACTCTAACGCAGTGGTTCTTAACCTTTTACAGATGAGGGACCATTTGTCAAAATGTCTGTCTTACCATGGACCACCCATTGTTTAGATTGGAGGTACAATACAGTAAATGTAAGTAAATGAAGGGTTGTTATTTTAAGATGGCTTCGCGGACCACTTCTGGTGCTTCAAGAGACCACCAGTGGTCCGCGGACCACTGGTAAAGAACCACTGCTAGCGAACGAAGTTTCTGAACGGCAGAAAAAGTTGACCTGTGCAAAAATGCGCAGCTGAGTTATCCAGTATAGCTTTATCCCAAAGGATTCACCACCACGTCTATGCGTGCCCGGGTATTTTTTCGTAGCTCGATTCCTTACTGTCGAGAAGAACTCGATGGCGTAGCTAGCACATTTGGCTAGCACCTATAACACGTTGGTGGCCACACGGGACAGCACGATGCGTACAGTAAGTGCTAGTTACCTGCTTCCTGGTCGGTGTAGAGCGTGGTGGCCAGCACCTCAACCGGCGGGCCGGGCCCCAGCACATTTGTGGCCCACACTCGAAACCAGTACGATGCGTTCGTGTCCAAGTGGTATACGTCCACTTGCCGCTGGAAGCATCACATAAGCGTCTTATTAAGAAGTTCAGTGGATACAAAATTATGTCTCTTACATAAGCCTGCGCTTTTGGAGGTACTACATGGGACTGATGCCTTTGGGGCTGACGAGGCACCGTAAAACACGTTCTACCCATACAGTATCACATCATAAAGGACGTGGACCACAATGGATCGTGTGGATATTGATATATGACCCACCGAGTTGGGACTGATGTGGTTGGATCTGATAGGCCGCCAGGGCTCGAGGGAGCGGTTGTCGGGCGCTGCGCAGCAGTACTGCGTGGTGAAGTCTATGATGCTGTGGTATAACAATATTCTGTTATGTTATGACTCACCGAATTAGGACTGATGTGGTTGGGGCTGATGGGCCACCAGGGCTCGAGGGAGCCGTTGACGGGCGCGGTGCAGCGGTACTGCGCGGTGAAGTCTATGATAGGGTATCTTATCTCAGGAGTGGCCAACAAGTCGATCGCGATCGACCAGTCGATCTGTCTCCAACAGTGGTGTCGATCGCGAGACACATAACAAAAACTGCTTTGCTTGTGGTAGCAAAGCAAGTAGCAACCAAACGGTGCGGGAGGCGGGTGCTTGCGGGTGCGTGAAAAATGAAAATGCTTTAAGTCGATCTCAGTAGGCCAGGAAATTTTAAAGTGGATTGCAGTCCTAGACAAGTTGGCCACCCCTGTCTTATTTTTTAGTTTTTGCGGTATAACAATATTCTGTTCTGACTCACCGAGTTAGGACTGATTTGGTTGGGGCTGATGGGCCTCCACGACTCAAGGGAGCCGTTGATGGGCGCGGTGCAGCGGTACTGCGCGATGAAGTATATGATGGGGTGTCTTATGTTTTAATTTGTTCGGTATAACTATATACTGGGTACGACTCGCAGCGTTAGGACTGATGTGGTTGGGTTTGATGCGCCGCAAGGGCTCGAGGGAGCCGTTGACGGGTGCGGTGCAGCGATACTGCGCGGTAAAATATATGATGGGGTATCTTATCTTTCAGTTTCTGCGGTATAACAATGTGTTGTTATGACTCACCGAGTTAGGACTGATGTGGTTGGGGCTGATGGGCCGCCAGGGCTCAAGGGAGTCGTTGACGGGCGCGGTGTAGCGGTATTGCGCGGTGAAGTCTATGATGGGGTGCCTTATCTTTTAGTTTGTGCGGTATCTATATTCTGGTACGACTCACCGAGTTAGGACTGATGTGGTTGGATCTGATGGGCCGCCAGAGCTCGAGGGAGCAGTTTACGGGCGCGGCGGAGCGGTACTGCGGCGTGGAGTCTATGATGGGGTGTTTTATTTGTTAGTTTCTGCGGTATAACAATATTATGTTCTGACTCACCGAGTTAGGACTGATATGGTTGGGGCTGATGGGCCTCCACGGCTCAAGGGAGCCGTTGACGGGCGCGGCGGAGCGGTACTGCGCAGTGAAGTCTATGATAGGATGCCCCCCATCACCCGCCACGTTCCACAGGATAAGTGCTAGGATTGTGGATGCGTGCACCGTCACGTTCACTAGGGCAGGCGGTTCCGCTGTGAACAAATATGAAGACTTATATTATGTTTTATAGATAAGCGCACGGTGCAGTGTAGGAATATTTTAGATACTAAATGTATACTTTTGTTGTTGAAAAGAAAGAACACTCTCCACCCCGCCCCAGAATCAATTACCTCACCCCACCCTGCGAGTTCGTATGCTCTTTTAGTCGTGTTTGTTAACGTCAAGAAGAAGAAACGTCAACTTATTTTGATATTCAAAGCAATGCGTCGTAACGTTATTTACCAAAAAGTTCGAATTATGAATTGAACGCCGCTCATACAGTACAAACTGCACGGTAGCCCTAGAGTTATACACACAGTTGCGCTTGTACAAAAACGTCATCTGTTTATAATAGCGCGGTTGTATGCAGTGTCCGGGATGTGGTTATGATTTGTTTAGGAACTTAATAAACACGGTTTCTAAATAAAAACGCAATACATATATTTTGCTCAATATTTTGTGCACAAAAAACTCTACGTACTACCTGTTATGTATTCTTTGAAAAGGAAAGACAGCATCAAAGGGAGGTGGTTTGTTATGGTGTTCCTTTATTTATGTAAACCTCACTGACAAATTGGGATTAATTTTATACACATTAGTTTTTCCTTTTATTAAATACCTAACCTACTGAAATGTTAAAAACGTGAGCTGCCAGCTCTCAATAATAAACGGGCCGTAAATTTATAACTTACAGAATAAATAACAGGTATGAATGATATTAAACCGCATAAATGGTAAATAACCATTTTTGTGAATGGTAAATCTCAAAAAAGCTGTTCAAACTATGAAAAGATTCCTTTGATATACTCTATTGTTCTGGTGTTATAACAGATGTTAATACCTATATAATTTCCACGCCTATTTTAGAGGCAAAATAATTATGATTGTCTTCTTCTTTTACGAACCACTGTGTAATCAAATTACTTACTCCAAACCTTTTTGGCAAACGAAATTTTTCAGGAACGGGTAAAAATGGCAGAGCTTAGCCTGATTAATTAGGTAGCTACTAGCACTGAATATTTCAAGTTTCAAGACTTCGAGCCTCGTTTACGAACGCACCCCTGTATTCTGTGCTACCGTGCAGTTTTTACTGTATGAGCGGCGTTCAATGCATAATTTAATTTTTTTGGTAAATAAAGTTACGAATTTACGACGCATTGATTTAAATATCAAAAAAGTTGACAGTTGACAAACACGACTAAAATGTCACGACGAATTGCTTTGAATATTAAAATAAGTTGACTTTAACAAACACGGCTAATTAAGACACGAACTCGCGGGGTGGGGTGAGGTAATTGATTCTGAGGCGGGGCGGAGAGTGTCCTTTCTGTACGGTAGGACTTATATCTATTCTGAGGTAATACGTAAAACAAACGAGCCAATCACAGAGCTCTATTTCAACGCAGTGGGTTCGCCTATGCAAGGGTCGTTTGAATAGTGTCTTGAATACAGTTTATGACTCCTTCCAACAATCAACATGAAATAAGATAATATCGAAAGACGTAAATGTGGAGTGAGAATATGTGTCATTCATAAAAAAAGAGGATAACGTTCAAATAAGTTTTGGCGAACATTTAATCTACAAAAGCAGTTGGCAATTCCATGTCTCTGTTGTAAACAAACATCGACTAAGAACAAGGATACATTAAAATAGATTATCTAAGCGATATCTAAATTGATCAACAGACATATGTACTAGTAAACAGTGCAGGCTATTATTAGCCGTCGTCGATATAATAGCTGCACGAGCAAACCACGAGACCGCGACGCAGTGAGTTCTACCACAGATTACATAATACTATAGTACAGATACCTCATCCCATACTAAAGAAATGGCCATCGTAAGGCGACTATCTGGGCGATTAAACATGTTTTTCTTGTAGAATTCTAGATGGCGCCGCTATCGTCGCAGCATGCTTAGCACAGATAGCAACAAACATTACCGAATTTTCAAAGAAAGTACAAATTATTGCCGATATATGTCGCTCAATTTTTATTGAAATTTGTTTAAAAACCCTTCATTTTACTGTTTCATTGCAATTTTGCATTAGGTGATTTTTTTAAGAAGCAATTTAAAAGATTCATGACTTTTTTATCTGTATTTGAATATTACAAAAACAAATCGAAGCAGGTACCGCCAACTAGTGAGGTAAATTTAAACTAATTCCACATTAGTTTAAATTCACCTTACTAGATGGCGGTACCTGCTAACTAAGCCACATCTGATGTACTAAATGGGACCCCATGGTTCTACCCAGCGCAGCAAACTAAAATCTATGGAAGTGTAATTGCAAACAAATACCTATTGCTTAAAAAATGGCACCACGGGGCCGAAAAAGTACAACCCACTCAGCATTAGTACCCGTAGACAGGGCGTACCCAGCATTTACTTAGGGGTGGGGCAAAAGTAAGAAAATTCGATAAATAGGAACCTTATAGGAATTTAAAATGCTTTGAAAAAAAACTGAATTTATATCAATAATAACTTACAAGTATTCTCGCAAAATTTCGTTAAAAGTTCGTTTTCGAAATTATTTTGTGCCAAAAAAAAGATTAACTCTTAGGCTTAGATTTTGTTAAATAAATAATTTTTGTAAACATCTAGCTTAAATTACTTAGTCAGGGTGGAGGGTGGGGCGGGCGCCCCACCTTGCCCCAACGTGGGTACGCCCATGCCCGTAGGGCCAGCCACGCACCCGGTGACTGACGTTAGCGTTCTTTACAAAATTGCAATAAATTGAAAAGAGAGAAAGAGAAAGTTTATTAGAAATGACTACACAGAATGTAGTCAAATGGTGTAAAAGACGCAAAGAAGGCAGTAAAAATATGTAGAAATAACGTATCCTATTTTTTCGTAAACTATAGAAAATATCTATGAGTAAGTATACAAATTATGGTCGCTAATATGCAAACAGTGCTCAGACGCTTTGTGCTGCATAATTAAAAGCCAGCATTTTTAGCTCCATCCACTTAGTTGTACTTTTCGTGTGGTGCCATTTTTTAAGCGCAATGCTTGTTTCATAGAATTTAGTTCACTGGCTCTACCGATACCGGTGTAAGCTAGAGTATAGTGATTGGTGCTTTTACTGTTATTATTGGATTCTATAAATAAACAGACAAAGTGACTTTATAACAAGTATAATTGTTTTAAGTAGTAATTTTTCTTTATCGGCTTAGGGGCAGAATGATTCAACGGTAATATCCATTGGTTCTTCAGTTATGTCAACTGAAAAGTTTGTTTTTTAGTTTCAACAACAATATGGCCCGATTAGTCTCCTTCTTGGCAAGGAGATGCAAGTATGATCTTAAGGTAAAAGGACATTTTCTGAATTTATGATAATTTTTTCATCAAAAAGGACAATTCATAAATAACAACCATTGTAATCATCGCGAAAGAAAACCAACAGTCTGCCGTTTCGACACCTTTCCAGGGGCCGTGGTCACGGGAGGACTAAAGTTAAAAGGCTGCTCATATTTTTATCAAATTACCCGCTCAGAATTTTATAAAAATGCATTCAAGTTTATTAAATTATTTAAGAGCTGCGTTAACAGTCTATGTCCACAGTCTATGTTAGCTCACCAAACATATCACAGTAAAATCAAACATTACGAGATATTTGCACAGCCTTCGAGAAGTTTCGGCCAAGTGAGAAATTAATAATGATCAATGACCAGCGGTCTCTTCACACATCACGTAAAGGTTAGGCAAAGGTTGGTGATCTATTTCAAACTAATTACAATCATCTAGTATGATTGAAAAGTATAAATCATAGGAAAAAAGATTTTTACAACGAAAGCAAAATAAAAGGTACATATCACGTTAAAAGATTGTGTAAAATTGAACGTGAAACATTTAAAGAATACGAAACCTTGAAACAACCTAGAGAGAAGGCAGCCGATGTCAATAAATTGGCAATGAATCAAAATGCAAAAGTAGAAATTTATTGAAGGAAGAGCCTTGATCATCAGCCATTTTTAATGTGCCCACTGCTGGGGTACAGGCCTTCCTTATAGGTAGCCATAACTCACCAGGCGGGCTCAATGCGGTTTGGTGGGTGTTAACGACTGCAAATGCACCCGGGACCAACGGCTTAACGTGCCTTCCGAAGCACAGAGGAGCTCAAGATAATAAATTTTTGGTCACCCATCCCATGACCGACACTTTCGAAAGTTGCTTAACCTCCGCAATCGCTAGGCCAGGGGGTCAAGTCAAGTCAAGACTGGTATTGTTAACGTTTGACACAGTTCTTGTTTCTTAAACCCAAAAACGAAACATAATGGGGAATGTCCGAAAAAAATCAAATTGGCTGAATATTTTTTCATAGGTAGGAATAAGCTCCCTTAGTAATAGAAAAAAAATCAGAATTTTCGGTTGCGTGAAAATATTTAAAAAAATTAAAGTCTCTTCGACTTCACAAATGTAGGAAAGTAACAGCAGAATGGAGATTATACCTTTGCCAACACCTGCCACTATGACAACAAGAATAAAAAAAAATGGACATTTTGTGTTGATTTTTTTTTAATACCATGTTGTGGTTGTGGCAGGTGTTGGCAAAGGTATAATCTCCATTCTACTGTTACTTTCTTACATTTGTGAAGTCGAAGAGACTTTAATTTTTTAAAATATTTTCACGCAACCGAAAATTCCGATTTTTTTTCTATTACTAAGGGATCTTATTCCTACCTATAGAAAAATATTCAGCCAATTTGATTTTTTTCGGACATTCCCCATTGTGTTTCAGTTTTGGGTATGTATTTCGGTTTTGAGTTAAAGAAACAAGAACTGTCAACTGTAAGATTACCATTCAAATACCATTTAAACGCGATTATGACGTTAACAATAGTAGACTTGACCCCCAGGTGCTAAACCACTGCGCCATCGCCTCTTTACCTAAATGTAATCGGATATTGTATACCGAAACAGATATTATATCTACTCATATTAATACATTTAAGGACAACTTAATTGGTCCCCATACACAAATCCCGACCACAATGCATAGAACCCAAGGGACTGCTAAATTACATTACAACAGCCATTCATTGAACAATGGTTCTTATGCTACAACGATATACAGCCCAAGATTTATTCCTGTAATAACAGATTCGGATATTTCTTCGTAAAGACATTAAAATGCTAAAGTGCTTTTCTTCCCAAGTTTTTCATTAAAGACATTAAAATAAGATTAAAACACTCTCTTCCCTATTTGACAATTTTCTTTGCTGTTTCCTGCATTTAGACTGTGGTTTTAGGCTTGTTCTGTAGCAAAGCAGGGTATTTAACTATTTAGTGCCTTAATGGAATTCAAATATTTGTCTCTATTCGGGAATTTAATTATTTAATTATAGTGCCTTTATTACGTGTTCTAGTAAGCGATTTTGTATGCAATTTGACAAAGCGTCTCGGGCGGTAACTAAACTAAATTAAAAGTTGCCATACACATGTCAAATATAGACGACAATTAGCGAGTATAATAAGGGTGAAGTCATAAAGGTGGGTCTCCACCAAAATTGTTGGCAACTTTTGTGTTTTCAACTGTTTGCAACTCTCCAGAAAATCACCAACATTTGTTCCCCTTGTGTCCACACCAAGTCGCCAACAATTTGAGAAACATTTTAGTTGACAACAAGCTGTCTCCATCACCAGGATGTTGGAGACAGCTAGTTGTCAACTAAAATGTCTTCAAACGACGATGATATTATGCAAGCAGCTGCTGTTTTTATTATATTGTGAAAAAAAAATAAGCTTAATTATTGGGTACAACAAAGCCTCAAACAAAAAAAAATACACGGAGGAGGGATGGAACTATTTGTTTTAATAGTTTTTATTAGTTGAGTCCCGTTTGTATGTGAAATAAATCAATCAACGTATCTGTTAATTCGTTCGTCCACGCGACAGTCATGTTTGTTTACAACTAATGTTCCAAACAAGGCGTCTCCACTAAGCGAAAAATATCTGCAACAAGCGTATTCCTTTGATGTTACCGCCAAAAATGGAAACAGGGTTTCCGACAAATGTTTACAATTTTTGTTGCTAACGTAATGCAAGGTAAAGCAAGGTAATTTCTGAAACTTTTGTCACCAACACGTGTTGACAACACAAAAGTTGGCAACTTTTTTTTGTTGGAGACGCAGCTTAATACGCATAAGGTATTCGCACAATGGAACTGTTCACAAGTTCGTTACGATGAATTTTTTGTCATTTTATTGGTGCACGACGCGTGGATAACTAACTCCTTTTCCATGCGTTGTTCACTTATTTCAACTAAGGCCGGCCACACACAGACGGAATCCCGTTACGGAATTCCGTACATACGTGATTCCGAATGCAGCAACTGCGTACAAAATCTATGGGCTGCTACACACATGCGGGATTTTTCCGTACGGAATCTTCATACATTGTCGAAATTTCGTTCGGAATTCCGAATCAGGATTCAGTCTGTGTGTGGCCGGCCGAAATGTTGAAAACTCCATCTAAAGTGGAACGGTATAAAATTGATATTTCAATTCTTTACTGTAAGTTAAGTCGACGTCGAGTTGGTAACGTTGGTAATGTGCAAAGACCTCCAGAAAACCCTCCTCAGTCGTAATAGGACTGAATTTAACGGAGACAATGGGGACAGACGATTTAGTTTCGTCACACAAATAGGTAAGGTAAGGCTGGAGGCTTAAGTGGATGATAAAGTAATAGCGTTCATTACGCGGCCTTCCTCGTCCATCTTCAGGTATTATGTCGTTTAGGGCGACCACACACAGGCACAATATAAATTCTTTCGTCAAAGATCTTAATTTTTCAACCTCCGGACATATATTTGCAGTTTAGCACCTTTTATTCTTGGCTAATCGAAAGATGATTATGTTCTTTAAGCTTTTATGCCATTTTAAAATGATTATGAGTTTATTTAAAGAACTTGTCATTAAAGCGATCCGGTAATGTGAAAATAATTGATTTGTTAAGACTCTCAGCTGGTGTTAAAAAGTTATTAGCCAACAATATACTTAGTAATTAATGAATCATGCAAATGGTGAATGGTTAATAAATATGATCCAACAAGAAAAAAAATTTTTTTTAATGCACAACGGGATAGAGCTTGGCCTTCACCTCACTTAATGTTAAGTGACGATAAGGCGGAGGTGGTCTATCGCCGGAATCCTCATCACTACTACCACTACACCCGGAATCATCATCACTGAGGAACTGGCTATCTTAGCTCTAACTGCCAAGAACACAACAATTTTTAAATTGTTGTTATGACGTCAGACTTAAGTAGGATGGCGGTAGCTAGCCAGGCGGACTTGAAATAAGCCCTACCACCAACCAAACCGAGTACAAATTGTACACTCTGAGAATCGAACCGGGACCCCTGCATCTTACACGGGTGGGCGAACGACTAGACTACAGAGGCGGTTTTTACCTGAAATACTCGGTCAAAAAACGTTCCCGAAGTTCCTCAGATCAGCCAAACGACAAAGTTGCCGAAGCTGGCAATAATTTTTCACTGTTCGTATCGTTGAGTTATGTTACGGCCACATCTTGCGGCAATAATTAACTAGGAAAGTCCGCACTCCTGGCTGTGCGTGACGGGAGTGACAAGAAACTGGGATGATAAAGGGGTGCATGACTCGGTGGCATGACTTAGGAATTTTCAAACGAAGTTATCAAAAATACAATCATCCAGCAATATTCTTTACAATATTAAGATGATAAATATATTAGAAAAAATACTAGAAAAAATCGACTCACCCGTAGCACCTCAGATTCAGATGGAGGTCCCATCTGAATCTGAGGTGCTACGGGTGAGGGTCTTTACAATAGTTTTGAAATTTAAAAGAAAACAAGAGTCTGAGAATATAAGCATAATACGTTAAAGAAAGAGCGTGTGTGACAATACACAAACATTGACTTAACGCAAGTAATAAAGAAGAATCGAATTGTCTTTCATAGTAGTATTTTTGACTGAGTTATTAACTAGCAATAAATTCTATTAATGAAGTTGCCTATGAATGAATAAACATAGTTTACGTCGGTAGCCAAGGTGTAAGCTGTGCAAACAAGACGTTAAAGAACTCATTTAGCGTTTCTATCTCCAGAAATTTTAAAGCACATTTTCAGGTTAGTATAATCATTGCAGTAACACAAATTATTTTTTTAACAACGTAATTTTTATAAAATTACGGCGGTCAACCGTAAAGAGCTGTTAATTACGAGGTCAGAAGGTTGGGGCGGCAAAAATAGCCGGGGCGGGATTAGCCCGGCGGCGTGCGACGCCGTAACTCACAACTCAACATAAAAATTATGACGTATTGCTGCCAGGTTTTATCCGGGAACTAAATTCTTTTAAATTAACATTGTTATCCGCAGCTAGGGGTTGAAATGGCTGGGGTGCGTGGTCGGATAACCTCCTCGTGTGTCCGACTACTGTTTGTCCCAGTGCATCCGTGGACTGGAAAGACAGTGGGAGGGCCGGTGCACCCTGGGCGTCTCTGTAAAAGACTCTTTTGAGCTTCTTTTACAGCTGGCGGATAATAATCCGACACCGAGGGACCAGGGATGAGCGCAGGTGGCGCTTACCCTGAACCTCGTTCGAACGACTGCGGAGGTCTAAGAGAGACTACGTGTCTATGTTTAACATGGAGACGGAAATCTTTCAGATAGTACGCGCGAGACGAGAGCGAACGTCTCTTCGGAGATGATTGCTCGCAGACCGTGGGCCTTACAGGCTAGCGTGTCGAAGACGGAAAGCCTTATCTGGTTGCACGTCTTGGGGACTAGGAGAAAGCGCGAGTGGCGCATCCCCTAGAACCCTTTCGAACGATTGCGGAGGTCTAAGAGGGAGTATGCTTCTATGTTTAACATGGAGGCGGAAACCATTTACACAGTATGCGCGAGGGGAGCGAAAGTCTCTTCGGAGGTGGCCGCTCGAAGTCAGGGCCAAGCGGGCAGATGGGAGGTGAACCACTGCCCGCCTTGCACGGTCCTGATGAGATGGGCGAAATGGCCAAACTTGCCCGGCCATTTCCCAGCGGAGGAGGCCTGGATGCGGGCAGGCCGTCTGTCGTTGAGGAGATTGTCCCCACGGACCCTCATACAGCCCTACGGCTGTCGACATTTGGCGGCGAGTGGGCAGGTGCCGGGGTTTTTTAGTGGGTATTCCCTCCTCCTGGGATTCCACCGAGCTTTGACTTGGTGGAATTACGGGAGGCAGTCGTGGAGGGAGCTGCAACGCCGAAGTTGCGGTCCCCTCCTGGCGAGTCCCACATACCTGCGGGAGGGGAAGCACGTGAATGCGTTTTTCCTCGGCATATAAAAAAAACCGGACAAGTGCGAGTCGGGCTCGCCCACCGAGGGTTCCGTACAGACCTACATCTATACATAAAATAAAGCTATAGAAAAGTTGTGTCGATACAAAGGAAATATTTTGAAAAAAAGTGGTAGGTAGTTATTAGTTTTTTATATGAAAACTGTACTACGGAGAGTTCAAGCTTTATCCCAGGTTCTACCTACCGGAATTATGTGAAAAATTGCTTAGTTTATAAGTTGGACTCCAAGCTACCAAACTGTAAAAAAATACCATCAAAATCCGTTCAGCAGACTGCTATATATAGATAACCATTTGAAATCCTTTGTCGCCACGTAGAAAATAACCCTTCCAGGGATTACGACAAAGAATTGACCACGGGCGAAGTTTGAAATGGAATAGTACATTACTGCAGCGGCAGACAGGCATTGAAGAACATACGTTAGTCCATCAATGCCTAGTTGCGGCCAAGGCTTGTGTAGTACTTTTAAACTTTTAACTTTTTAGTTTTAAAAATTTTAAGCTTTTTATTTTAATTTTAAATTACTTACAGTAATTGAAAAAAGAAAATGGAAAGTGGAATGTGCACATAAAGGCCTTTCATTTGATACACATATTGAAAAAAAATCCGGTTTTTTTCATTTATTTCCAGTTTTTTATTTTTTTCCAGTTTTTTGGAAAGTGCTCATCAAGGCCTTTCATTTGATACCAATATTGCAAAAAAAAAATTTTTTTTTGTTTTTTTTTTCAGTTTTTTTGGAATGTGCTCATCAAGGCCTTTCATTTGATACCCATATTGCAAAAAAAAATTACCTTTCTTTTTAATTTTTTTTTAGTTTTTTGGAATATGCTCCTTGATGAGCATATTCCAAAAAACTTTTCAAAAAACTTTCATTTGATAGTATTGAAAAAAAATTTTTTTTTCGTTTTTAATTTTTTTTATCTTTTTGGAATGCGCTCATCAAGGCCTTTCATTTGATACCCATATTGCACCAAAACAGTTCTTTTTCGTTTTTTTTTTTTTTTCAATTTTTTGGAATGTGCTCATCAAGGCCTTTCACGTGATACCAGTATACCGAATATTAAAAAAAATATTTTGGAATGTGCTCGCTCATCAAGGCGACATTTGATACCTATATTGCAATTTTCTATGAAAATCCATTATAACACGTTAGTAATGGATTCTCATACAAATATTGACGGCGCGGTTTAGGTCTGTCCGTAAACTCTGATTTAGCACGAAGAAGGTTGTCAAAATAATGTTCGAATTTCCAAGCATTTTTGAGAAAAAATAAAATAATTACAAACCCACCGCACCTGTATAAAATACAAGTACTGTTGATTGTCAACAGATGGCGCTGTATATCGATAGTACACTGTATAATGTTCTGTGAAATGGTTTTATCTATCGCAATGTTATTAGAGAAAATGGGTGTATTCCAACAGGACCCTTTGGTTGTGTGAAGCCGAGACTTTTATTGTAGTGGTGGCTACCTCGGCTGACCTTACCGAGTAAACTGTCTTGATTATACTTGGTGCCAAATGCTCCAAGCAACATTGGAATGCGATGCACCCGCATTTTAATGTAAACTGAAACAATCTACCACTGAACTATTCAACACTTGACACTGGCAAAAATTACTTCCAAGAAGAAAGTAGATTGCCAAAACAAAAATAAGAAGAAGAAGACCCCCTGTCATACAGCGTGACACACCGCCATGTTGCGAAAATATTTAGAGCCAAATTTATTACTTTTTAATTTTATTTTTAAAAGTAATTGACTATAACAATATTTGAAAGGATCTGAATAATTAATAATAATAAATATTGATATTTTTAAAAGAATTAGTGGCGCGATTAATCCAAAAGTAATTAAAAGTTAAACTATGACCGCGCAATGCCGCGCATACCGTTGTTTCACCAAGATGATTAATAATTACGTATTTTAATGACCATATTTTATTATGATTTAATTACAAATATACAGTTTTCAGATTTATTCCTGTAAGTGTAGTATAAGACGCTATTACCTGCCAAATTTCATAGTTCTAGGTCAACGGTAAGTACCCTATGAATTTTGATTCCTTTGAGAGTATCGAAAATGCGTTTTTTGCGCCCTAAACGGCAGTATCTTTTTTTTACGTTAATTTAGAAGTTTGATTTTTTTACAGCTTCAAGGGCCCGTAGACCTTAGTATATGGTTTAAATTTCAATTCGATACCTCCACGCGTTTCCGAGATAAAGGGTCTTGACAGACAGACGGACGGACAGACAGACAGACGGACAACAAAGTGATCCTATAAGGGTTCCGTTTTTTCCTTTTGAGGTATGGAACCCTAAAAAGGGGGTTGAAATGGCTAATATCACAATATCAGCGTTCTTTTTGAGGGCTTTCATAGATTTCTTTTCATTTTAACTTTAAATCATTCAATCATCAGTCATTTCAATGTTGACGACTCTGTATGGAATATACAGGGAGAAAAAAGCAGCCCTTGACGAGTTTCTTGCCGGTTCTTCTCGTTACAAGGTCTCCCGTTTAGGGATTGCGAACCGATGGCGTAGCTTCTATGACATTCACAAGTGCTTCTAACAGCCTAGACTGAATAAATTATTTTGAGTTTGAGTTTTCAGTTTACTGTTTAGCGGTTTCTTCAAGGAAACCAAATAATCAAGGATTAAATTAATTAATTCATTTAATCCTCAAGGATTTGGGAATGTTTAATCCATTGACGTATTTGGTTTAATCAAATTAATAGGTTGCCTGCCAGCAATGGCACGACTGTTGTTAGTTAGATAGAATCAATACTTAAATAAATAACTAGTGGCTCTGTGAGACATTGCCTTTGTGTCATTTTTGAACATTTTTCAAAACGACTGAAATAACTGTATTTTTTTATTCGAAAAAATTCGAAAAGCTGAATCGACAAAAAAACAATACCTATCGACAAAAAAATATAAAGTCAATGCCATGGCGCTATATTATCAAGCTCCCCATAGTCACCATCACCATCACCACATCACCAATTCTCGTTTACCACGCACCACTTCAATGTGTTCATCAATTCATCGATGTCAAGAAGGCTTGTCGTAAAATGCTTCAAAAGTTTTTAAGTTTACCATGGAGTTGCATAAAGCCTGATTCACACATTATCAATGAAGTGACAGTTCCGGCACAGTACCGCCACCGTGATAATTATGATTTCATACATTCTATGAACACGCGATCACTGACACTGAGAGCACTGTCTCGACATTGACACTGACAGGTGTGGACGCGTTCGTAGAGAATGTATGAAATATTAATTATCACACTGTGCCTGACTTGTGACGGAACTGAGACTTCACTGATAATATGTGTAAATTTGGCTTAAAAAGGACGAAAATATGAAACTGCAACAATACTGTCAATAAAAAGGTGCCGCTATATAAAGGTAACCCCACACGCCAGCGCTAATTGAATTTATCACACCAACCCACCTCGTTTACCGTGTGCGACCACAATGTCGCCGTGTGAGGGGTCTTTTCATTGATGTCACGAAGGCTTCTCGTAAAAAGGCTTTAAAAGTTCAACGATAATCGTTTGGAGGTTGGGATTGTGTCAGCTTAAAGCTTAAAGTTTCAAACAGCGTTTTGCAGCAGAGATTTGGGCTAATGAGTTCGTTTGACTCAATTCTTTTTTCATCAAAGAAAGTTTTAATTTTCAATGCAAATCGGATCCTGATTAATACGTATTATTATTATTATTTTACGCACAACGGGATAGTAGGTACTTGGCCTTTACCTAGGGTTGCCAGACGCCCGGGAATGTCCCGGAATTACGTGCCTTGTCCCGTGTCCCGGAATTACACCTTACTGTCCCGGATTTGAAATACCACAATGTTTTTCATTATTTTACGAGTAGGTTACGCTTCGTGCATAGCGTACAGTGCGTACCGTTTTTGCTGTCTGCGCTTCACGTTGTTGCTATATAAATTAATGTGAAGTCATTTGCCCCCCCCCCCCCCCCCCCCCCGCTATCGTTGTCCCGGAATTGACGCTAGCTAATCTGGCAACCCTACCTTTACCTCACCTGCCTGCCTAGCATGACCGATTTATATCGCGTGATATAGCATTTTATCGACACTCAACTGTCAAATTCCTTTGTCTTTTGACAGTAAAACGTGATAAAACGCTATATCACGCGATATAAATCGGTCATGCTAGGCAGGCAGGTGTTAAGTGACGATAAGGCCGAACGAAGGTGGATGCGCACTATACACGGAGTCCCAGAATCCTCATCACTGAGGTTTGTTAAAAGTACCTATCTGTTAAATACATAGAAAAACTGCGTGTCTTTTATTTTCAATAATATTTGATTGAATATTTGCCGTATTTTGTTCGCAGTTTGATGCTCGTGTTGACAAAAATGACCTATTATTTTCATTTCAGCATTGAAATAGGAACCATCGCTAATTTTACCCCAATTCTTTTGTTTTATATAAAGAAAAGTTACACAACTTATTTCATTATTATTAAGTGTGTATAAAGAACCATAAAAGTAAAACAATAAGTTCTTTTAAATAATGATGGAACCAAAACAACAATCCGTGCATCACATTACACAGTAATTTGTACTACACAAAGACCACAAAGCACTATTCAACCACGGTTAAGTAAACCGTGTTTAACAGTCGCTTTATGCCTTGTGTATTAACTCGTCACACGGCCTTACCACTGTGGCACGTGTTAATATTGAGGATGATGAAGTAACCGACTATGGGACGGCAAATTGTTATAATGAAAATGATAAACATGTAGTTGTGGAGTAATTTTGTTGAGCTATTATTAAATCAACATTAGCAAGCAACAGAGGTGTAGGTAGGTAGGTATACAAGATTATCGATAAAATATGGAAACAAGTAGATATAATTAATGATTAAACGAACTTACCTGTAAGTGAAGTTCTATCATAATTATACGAAGGATTCGTCCGAAGATATTAGTATATTAACACATGTAGTACCGCTTGCATATATCACCACTTAGCACGTTATTTTAAAGCAATAACCTAAAAAACCTAAAAAGAGAAGGTTTTTGACTAAAAATTGACAGATATTTTGACATTTCCGGTCCAAGTTCGCCCTGTCACTGCTACACGCCAACCACTTCATTTAGTTTAAAGTCCAAATCCTATGATATTTCCTCATTTTCTTCAGTGGGTAAACAGTTATTGTAATTTACAATAATGAGTAGGGAGGGTGGGATTCTGTACTAATATCTTCGGACGAATCCTTCGTATAATTATGATAGAACTTCACTTACAGGTAAGTTCGTTTAATCATTAATTATACTTCAGATTCGTCCTCGATATTAGTATATTAACACATGTAGATGTTAAAAGCATTATAATAAAAAAGTGGAAATATCATTTCTTGCGTATTAGTCTTTTAAAAAAATAAAAGAATACCATTTAACATCAATCTGAACGTTTTACATGATTACATATACTAAAAACGGTACCTATTGATGGTACTATATATATATATACATATATATATATATATATTTAAATACACGCACATATATACATATAAATATACAAGGTTGGTTTGGAAAACTCAGTTTGATTATCGGTGATAATATGTTTTAATATTTTGCAAATATAGCGGAGTCATTGCCCATTTCGCCGTGTTACCTGGAACATCTATAGTAACATTTTCTGTTAGGGCTATAAAGGTATCGGCATACGTCGAGTACTAAAACTGGTTGGACACAACACAAGTCTACTTCATTTCATTAAATGTTTCATTTCAGCAATCTATTACTTACATTACATATAGAATTTAATTTCTTTCTAAATAAGAAGTGATTATGAACTGTTTATTTAATATAAATATGTATGATCCATTCTTGTTTTTTTTGTATTGTTTGCATTATTTGTGCAATAGGCAAGGTAATCAAAGTTAAACTTTTAAGATAAAAATGATGAAAAAAGAATAAAATTGGAAAATATGTAATAAAATGTCTTAAGTAATCTAAGATATCCATTGTATTTGTACAATGAAGTCTACGCAAAGGCGTACTTAGTTAAATTCTTTACCAAACCTTGAGATTAGCTCAATTTTGTCCATTCAATAATGAACGCAGTATTATGTAATACTGATAAATGTGTTATACACATCTGTAAAAAAAAATGTGTTTATTATGTCTATGCATCATCTCCGACGGCAAGCGAACAGCGAGACGCGGCGAGGAAGCCCCATCAGCTGTTTGTTTCGTCAGTCACAGCAGACTCGCAGACGGGCATTACGGCCCATCCAAATAGTTGCCGATGATGCATCATCAATTTTTGCCTTTAATCATCATACGTAAGGTAAGGACACCCGTTAAAATAATGTATTCGTGAGGGTGCGTGCTGGTGTGACATTTGTCTATATTCAGCGAATACAGGCAGTGGTCACCGACTACAGGCGCAAAGGTCCACTTAATCGTTTGCGCCGGTAATCGTCTGTGTGAATATACCATTTAGCCGCGCTACAGAGGTCACCCAGATTATTATTATATTTTTCTATTATATATAATTACTATAGTATATCATCTCCAGTCGAGCAGAATGCATAACAGTTATAATACATACAAATAATAGTTTTGTTACAATTTGTTGAAGGTTCAACGGAAGGTGACATGAGTAAAAAAAAAAAAACAGGTTGTCATATCAGATTTAGTTAAGAACTGTTTAAAATTTAATTTAGCTTTTATAAAAAAAATACGTACTTTAAGTACTTAAAAATAATTTTATCACGATTAAAAATGTAACTTATTGTTTTTTTTTTTTAAATAACTTATTGTTTTTAAAAACACAGTCTAGAAATCCCATCACCTTTAAGGTTTTAATATTGATAAGGAAAGTGATAGTAATATACGAATTTAAAATCATAAATTTTGGGCATTTTAGTGCCCTTATTTTTATTACAAAACTACCGCCGCCGGCTATAAACTTTTTTAAATAGCATGATTTCCCTGTTATTGGACAATATTTACTATTTATAAGGGTCTCAAAACATTTTTTAAAGAAATGAAGTTCATCTTTTTATATACAATTTTTTTTTTATATACAGCTACCGTTGCAACTTTCCATTATATTACAGATGTATTAGCAATTATGATCTTTACAAGACAACGTTCACAAAACTGCAGAAATCACTTAGTTGAATGTCATCGATACTTACACAGAATTCCGCGTAAGTCTAATTAGAGACGACATATTTTCTTTTGGGCCTTTCAACAACGGGGTGGACTAGGAGACACTAGTGGTCACATCAGGAATCACAAATTGCAAAATATTTGCATATCAATTATCTAGAACATGCAGTTCAATATGCTTTCATTGCAATTTTTCTTATTATATTCAGTGCGGGGTGTTAAGTATTCTAGATATTATTATTCTGATGCTAAATAGAAATTATTCAATCCATAAATTCAAAAACTAATCACCAGTTTTGGTTTTTATTTTCTAGATTGAGATTGAGTAAATTCAAATGCAATGCAAGTCGAATTAAGCAGTGGAGATAAAATGCAGTAGATTTTCTTTTTCTCTATTTCTAGCATTTGATTTCAAAAATATTTATTTTCTAATTTGAGATTATAGCATTCACAATGCTATTTTGGTTTAGTATTGTACAGACTATTCTGACACTAAGATACCTATTATTTTAATTCTTTTCCACCAGTTTTTTAAACGAAGGTGTAACGATTGTGCCATCATAATCGTCATAATCTTGAGCCTCGGTTTGGCACCTCTTATTCACATGTAAGGTACTTCTTCGGATATCTTATTCTAATATAAAGTATTAACATTCTATAACTTTTAATTTCAGGGACGGAAATTAATCGCACAAATAAATTGGTTTTCATAACATTATCAAGGTGGTATTATTTTACAGGTATATTATTTATGTTATTATTGAAGCTGCTGTCTGTTAATACTATCAGGAAGTACAGAGTTTGGTAACAGAAACGGTTTGATTATTTAACAAATACTAATATAGACATAATAAACACATTTTTTTTTACAGATGTGTATAACACATTTATCAGTATTACATAATACTGCGTTCATTATTGAATGGACAAAATTGAGCTAATCTCAAGGTTTGGTAAAGAATTTAACTAAGTACGCCTTTGCGTAGACTTCATTGTACAAATACAATGGATATCTTAGATTACTTAAGACATTTTATTACATATTTTCCAATTTTATTCTTTTTTCATCATTTTTATCTTAAAAGTTTAACTTTGATTACCTTGCCTATTGCACAAATAATGCAAACAATACAAAAAAAACAAGAATGGATCATACATATTTATATTAAATAAACAGTTCATAATCACTTCTTATTTAGAAAGAAATTAAATTCTATATGTAATGTAAGTAATAGATTGCTGAAATGAAACATTTAATGAAATGAAGTAGACTTGTGTTGTGTCCAACCAGTTTTAGTACTCGACGTATGCCGATACCTTTATAGCCCTAACAGAAAATGTTACTATAGATGTTCCAGGTAACACGGCGAAATGGGCAATGACTCCGCTATATTTGCAAAATATTAAAACATATTATCACCGAAAATCAAACTGAGTTTTCCAAACCAACCTTGTATATTTATATGTATATATGTGCGTGTATTTAAATATATATATATATATATATATATTAAATATATATTTTAATTTTAATTTAAATATATATATCAATATATATATATATATATATATATATATATATATATTTAAATACACGCACATATATACATATAAATATACAAGGTTGGTTTGGAAAACTCAGTTTGATTATCGGTGATAATATGTTTTAATATTTTGCAAATATAGCGGAGTCATTGCCCATTTCGCCGTGTTACCTGGAACATCTATAGTAACATTTTCTGTTAGGGCTATAAAGGTATCGGCATACGTCGAGTACTAAAACTGGTTGGACACAACACAAGTCTACTTCATTTCATTAAATGTTTCATTTCAGCAATCTATTACTTACATTACATATAGAATTTAATTTCTTTCTAAATAAGAAGTGATTATGAACTGTTTATTTAATATAAATATGTATGATCCATTCTTGTTTTTTTTGTATTGTTTGCATTATTTGTGCAATAGGCAAGGTAATCAAAGTAAACTTTTAAGATAAAAATGATGAAAAAAGAATAAAATTGGAAAATATGTAATAAAATGTCTTAAGTAATCTAAGATATCCATTGTATTTGTACAATGAAGTCTACGCAAAGGCGTACTTAGTTAAATTCTTTACCAAACCTTGAGATTAGCTCAATTTTGTCCATTCAATAATGAACGCAGTATTATGTAATACTGATAAATGTGTTATACACATCTGTAAAAAAAAATGTGTTTATTATGTCTATATTAGTATTTGTTAAATAATCAAACCGTTTCTGTTACCAAACTCTGTACTTCCTGATAGTATTAACAGACAGCAGCTTCAATAATAACATAAATAATATACCTGTAAAATAATACCACCTTGATAATGTTATGAAAACCAATTTATTTGTGCGATTAATTTCCGTCCCTGAAATTAAAAGTTATAGAATGTTAATACTTTATATTAGAATAAGATATCCGAAGAAGTACCTTACATGTGAATAAGAGGTGCCAAACCGAGGCTCAAGATTATGACGATTATGATGGCACAATCGTTACACCTTCGTTTAAAAAACTGGTGGAAAAGAATTAAAATAATAGGTATCTTAGTGTCAGAATAGTCTGTACAATACTAAACCAAAATAGCATTGTGAATGCTATAATCTCAAATTAGAAAATAAATATTTTTGAAATCAAATGCTAGAAATAGAGAAAAAGAAAATCTACTGCATTTTATCTCCACTGCTTAATTCGACTTGCATTGCATTTGAATTTACTCAATCTCAATCTAGAAAATAAAAACCAAAACTGGTGATTAGTTTTTGAATTTATGGATTGAATAATTTCTATTTAGCATCAGAATAATAATATCTAGAATACTTAACACCCCGCACTGAATATAATAAGAAAAATTGCAATGAAAGCATATTGAACTGCATGTTCTAGATAATTGATATGCAAATATTTTGCAATTTGTGATTCCTGATGTGACCACTAGTGTCTCCTAGTCCACCCCGTTGTTGAAAGGCCCAAAAGAAAATATGTCGTCTCTAATTAGACTTACGCGGAATTCTGTGTAAGTATCGATGACATTCAACTAAGTGATTTCTGCAGTTTTGTGAACGTTGTCTTGTAAAGATCATAATTGCTAATACATCTGTAATATAATGGAAAGTTGCAACGGTAGCTGTATATAAAAAAAAAATTGTATATAAAAAGATGAACTTCATTTCTTTAAAAAATGTTTTGAGACCCTTATAAATAGTAAATATTGTCCAATAACAGGGAAATCATGCTATTTAAAAAAGTTTATAGCCGGCGGCGGTAGTTTTGTAATAAAAATAAGGGCACTAAAATGCCCAAAATTTATGATTTTAAATTCGTATATTACTATCACTTTCCTTATCAATATTAAAACCTTAAAGGTGATGGGATTTCTAGACTGTGTTTTTAAAAACAATAAGTTATTTAAAAAAAAAAAACAATAAGTTACATTTTTAATCGTGATAAAATTATTTTTAAGTACTTAAAGTACGTATTTTTTTTATAAAAGCTAAATTAAATTTTAAACAGTTCTTAACTAAATCTGATATGACAACCTGTTTTTTTTTTTTTTACTCATGTCACCTTCCGTTGAACCTTCAACAAATTGTAACAAAACTATTATTTGTATGTATTATAACTGTTATGCATTCTGCTCGACTGGAGATGATATACTATAGTAATTATATATAATAGAAAAATATAATAATAATCTGGGTGACCTCTGTAGCGCGGCTAAATGGTATATTCACACAGACGATTACCGGCGCAAACGATTAAGTGGACCTTTGCGCCTGTAGTCGGTGACCACTGCCTGTATTCGCTGAATATAGACAAATGTCACACCAGCACGCACCCTCACGAATACATTATTTTAACGGGTGTCCTTACCTCACGTATGATGATTAAAGGCAAAAATTGATGATGCATCATCGGCAACTATTTGGATGGGCCGTAATGCCCGTCTGCGAGTCTGCTGTGACTGACGAAACAAACAGCTGATGGGGCTTCCTCGCCGCGTCTCGCTGTTCGCTTGCCGTCGGAGATGAAGCATGTGACATACCTGCCTACGTCTTTGTTGTCGTTTTTAAGGCAAATAAATATATAAATCAGTTTTAAAATTGTTTTATTGAGTACTGCGCCCGATTTACTTACAGTTTTTTTGTTTATGGATATCGTTCACATCAGGCATGTGGCCAATGCATCATCCATATTCGACTGAACTGCCGGTGGCCTTTTAAGTGAGCAGCCTCAGCTACACTACAGTTGATCGTGCACGGTATAATTGAACATCGTAATGCCCCACATTATGTAAAAAATTCGAAATACTGTCACAAAAAGGTGTAAATATTTTTGTATTGGAAAGCTGCCTAAAACTTCACTGACACTTGTAGCTAATAATTTTCCCACATCAGAAACATTATTTTGTACACACTCACACAAATTAAATTTGAAAAGTAATAGAGATAATTTGTACAAGGCCATAGCTTAGAAAGAAACATACTAAATAGTTAGTAATGAACAAGTTTAACATGTTAAGTCTACCCGCCTGAAATACAAGGTTTCCTAGTTAAGGCAAATGATTAAATTTTTTACTGCATTCCAACAAACATAAATTGCATTTATGATTTACTAGCGGCCACCCGGGTTTTCACCCGTGTGGTTCCCGTTCCCGTGGGAATATCAGGATTAAAAGCATTTTATTTTTTAATCTAGGCTACTTACCATATGTGTGCCAAATTTCAACCAAATCTGTTCAGTAGTTTTTGGCGTGATTGAGGAAAAAACATCCAAACTCACAAACTTTTACATTTATAATATTAGTAGGATAATTGCATTGCAATTATGATTCATTTATAGATAATAAAATGTAAGGATTCTGTTATTCCATTTTTAGTTGAAATTTCTATCAGTATGCCAGCAGCTAGCTATTTCAGCAACTAAGCTATTTCACATAATAGGTGTGTGAATTATCAGGTATGAGCTATTTGATGTATAACTCAATATCTGGTTCCATTAAGTTATTAAGTTTTAGCATTTATAGCTAATTCTGTCAGTTTTGTAAACTATAAATTTAACTTAGTACCGATGGTACACTATAATACCGTTGAGATTAACTCAACACCAAGGATATCATGATGTCAAAATTCATACCTGATGAGCAACGCTGTTGTCAGGGCTGCTCTTGCAGCTCCAGCACAGCGGCCGCCTGCCTGGAAGGTGGATGGTGGCGATTCAGCGGACGACGGAGTCACCCGATTGGTGCTCGGCAGCGGTTCCAACAACGTGGCAACCTTTGAGGGTAGTCTGCTTTTTTACAATGTCGCGTCGTCAACGGCACTTTGAGTTGCTGCAGTAGCGTTGTTTGACGTATCTATGCCGTGAAATAGTCCAGTATGACTATCTCGAGTGCAATAGATATTTAATTGTGTCTTAAACACAATGCTTTGACAGAAAGTACCCAGTATGGTAAATTCGCATCAGACAAATAAATAAACTGACAGAAAGTACCCAGTATGGTAAGTTCGCATCACATAAATAAAAAACTGACAGAAAATACCCAGTATGGTAAGTTCGCATCAGATAAATAGCAGACAATTATGCTGTATAACCAAGTAAACGGCATTTAAAAGTGTTCCTCCGTCTTGACTTCTTCTTCTTGTCCTCTTCCGTCTTGAAAACTTTTTTATTTCTTCACGAAGTAAATGCTTAACTATAATTTAATTTTCACTGTAAAAATATAATTCTAAAGAAGTCTCACTTTGAGACTATATACGTGCGTCCGTGGCGAAGCACGAAAAGCGAATGAAGTGGTTGGCGTGTAGCAGTGACAGGGCGAACTTGGACCGGAAATGTCAAAATATCTGTCAATTTTTAGTCAAAAACCTTCTCTTTTTAGGTTTTTTAGGTTATTGCTTTAAAATAACGTGCTAAGTGGTGATATATGCAAGCGGTACTACATGTGTTAATATACTAATATCGAGGACGAATCTGAAGTATAATCAAAGGCCTGAAGATCAGTTGCACGGGTTTGCAGCCTAGTTGAGATTCCAGAACTGTCCTTTGTGAGAGTTATTCTGCATTATTTTTCTTAATTTAATTCAATTGAAGAGAAAAAAAAAGAGGTTTGATTATTATGAAATTTTTAACGACATTTCATATTTATACTTGAAAGATGGAAAGCTTGCGTTTAGCAATATAAATCATAAACGTACTGAAGTTATTGAGGAATGTAAATTCGTAATAAGGAATGTAAATATTAGGAACTTACCCATCTGGGACAATAAAGTTGGAAAGTACAACTCAACTCTCACTGTGTACAAAGAGCTTAGAAATTCCACAGTCAGAAATAGGAATACTTATAAGTACTTTTTTCTTCTGTGAATATATTTCAATGTAACCTTTTGGGTAAGGTTATTCCCAACCTACCTCAAGCCTCTGGTCCCACGTGGAGACAGCCGGGAATTTCAAAAACTTTCTGGCTGAACCGACCTCCTGCTAATAATAAGGGGAGACGCTTAACATCATTATTTGCATGAACAATCACCATTGAAGAATATCTAATTAAAAACATCCTCATCCAGAAGATATCTAATTTAAGATGTCGAATTTAGTACCTCCCTCCTTTTGAAGTCGGTAAAAATCAGTCTGTTACGACTTCACGACCAAGTCTTAAGAAAAGCAGGATGAGAAGATTACCGAATGTAATCATTGCAGCGTAGATATTGCGTTGTATGTTGTATGATGTCAGATAATATTTGTGTAAACTTGAATTGCTTCTGTATCTGTATTATAACAGTATTTTTGTACTATGAACATTTCATTATTCGAAGGCCAGGAGAACTGGCGAAGGCACCCTACCCATACAGCCATTTTTGGTCACAGATTTTCAACAGATGTAACAAGTCGTTACAGTTTCGTAACTGATACGACACATTGCGACTATTTGCGACTGTGTAGGGTTTTGTTTAAAGGTGTTGTAACAGTTCAGTAACAATGTTACGGAAACGTGTTTCAGTAACTTTGTGTCGTCGCTGTGTCGACATAATACACAATGATCTGTGTCCATACATTGTATACACTTTGTGCTCAGTTTGCAACTAGAGTACAAAGTTGTAACAATGTGTGGTAACGGGATGGTAACGTTACAACACATTGTGTTGTAACGTTACGACAATGTTCCGGAATATCAGATAACCTAACTTAAACAAATGAGCGTCACCAAATCCAATCACTCTCAAATATTGCCTTTGTTTTCTGCCCCCTAGCATGCCTACCGAAACACGATATAATATAGCGATTTATCACGTGTAACTGTCAAAAGACAATGGATTTCGAAGCCAAATGTCGACAAAACGCTATATCACGCGATATTTATCATGTTTCGATGGTCATGCTACGGAGGTGAGCCTAAAGTTTGATCATGCCGATCCAATCAACTAGGTATTGACTTATTAGCATGACATGACAACATTAGGGTTAAATGTAAAATGAGAAGCTATAAGAAAAAGGTATAATTTTTATTTCAGTTTAAATAAACAGCCCCTTTACTAATTAAATAGGTTTTGCAATCTGCAAACGAGTACATCTTACGAGTTGAAATAGTCAATTATTCCACTTTTATAAGTAGCATAGTTTATTTTTCTATGTTCTAACTGCGAGCGCCTGTTCCAGAAATGTTGGATTTTATTGACCCTGCAACAAATATCGAAACTTTGAGAAACACTGGAAGAAAAAAAATTGAGAAACCATTTTTAGATTCCTGTTACTTTGTGACGACTTTACGTAACCATGTCGACGCATAATGGTTACTTTGTGACTAGTTGTGACGAGAATATTTTCACGTAACAAAAATGCTTTTCTTTAATATTTATCAATTTTACTGTTTAATATTGCTAAAATATATTATTTTTCGTTTTGATATTAACTATTATGAATAATCAAAAGCATTTGAGCACTCGGTGTGTACAAATAAATAATGTTTACTTACCACCAAAATACTAAAATTGTGATAATAATGTGGCGCGTTAGTAAATTTCATTCTATTTGATGAAATTACACAGTCAAATTTTTTTCCCATTACTATGTATTCTTACGTATGTATTTGTTCGTAAATATTTATTTTATAATTTTAATAAACAAATATTATTTACTCTTAACACACACACACACACACACACACACACACACACACACACACACACACACACACACACACACACACACACACAAAATACGATAAGTAGCAATTCTTACTTTATACTCCAATTAAAAAAAAACATGTAAAAATGGACTTCTGTTTCTTTTATATTTTGCCTATGCATATAATAATAACAAAAATATAGGGAAACCTGTAATTGGCCATACATATAGATAATACTTGATGTAATAATATATTGTAAACGCTGTTGGTTTTCTTAAGATCAAATAAATAAAATAAAAATAAAAATTACGATTTGAGCATTAAAAATATTATTAAACAAAATCTGTATATAAGTATTACTTGTCTGGAAAAAGATGGCGCTACCTTTTATTTTAATTAATAGTTCATGTCACCATATTTGTCACTTCACGAGTCAAAGGAACTGCTGAACGAATGAACGAATGAATTCCTGATAGAAGTGAGCACAAATACGTCGCGATGTGACAACGTGGCGACAGCGCAGTGCGACTAAAAGTTACTGTTACCAAATGTTACAAATCGTCCCCACTTTTCGAAACGGCGACGGAACAACGGTCGACACGGCTACTCATTGTGACGGAACAAAGTTACTGAAAAAATACGTTTCGACACAAATGTGTGCACTCTAAGTCGTAACCGCTACCAGAATGGCTGTATGGGTAATTCCATAAGGACATAAAAGTGGAACAATCTAAATAACCAAATTCGGTTAAATTATCAGTTTACGAAACGGAGCACGGCTTTTGAACATTCAGCTCGGCCATTCGGTTTAGATTGCAAGTGATACCGCTCTATATTTCACTTGCGGTTTGCCGGAAAATGCAGTTCACTGAATACGAATCGATTTATTAAACTGAAGTTGCCAGTTTCAAACTTATATTGATATCCAGATTATTACTGTAAATGGCGGTTTGTAATTTAATAAGTCAATCAATTATTTTAGTTCTGTAGGATTCCCCAGGTGCTGTTGTTATTTTTAGAACCTTACTTTCTTTGAAAGGAATACAGATTACTTTTCAAGTGAAAATCTGCGTTAGTCCCACGTTGGGCGCCAGTGTTTCTTTCACAGTCCTGATTCAATGAAACTGACGGCGCCAAACTTTCCAGTCGGCGAAGCCCTGTCTGGCAGGTAGGGGACTTGTATCCCCTATACAAGTGACTAATACGTCTGCGAATAAACACTATGTAAGTAAGCTCAATAAATGTTCGTAAACTTGAAAACATACAGCATAACAAAGCAAAGCAATGCTCAAACCCCACGAAAGAAAATGGCTGAGTCCAAATCTCTGTGGTCAGGGCCGTAGTTCGTTAAGTATATAATTCAAACAAAATAATGTAATACAACAAAAATATACTATGTAAATAATGCCTCACACAGTATTTTTCGTTTAGGTACGTAGCGACGTCCAATGTTATCTAAAATTAGGTCAACTCGTAACACGAAATAAGAACATACCTGTCAAATGAAATATTTTGTTTCTTCACTTGGCGCGCAATATTGGTAATGGAATAATTAAACAAGTTAAGAATTAAGATACCCGCAAACTGGAAGAACTTTGCATCATTAATCAGAAAATTTATCTACAAAAGGCTTTAACATTATAAATAAGAAAATCCCTAAACTCGACATAATAAGGAATTTTGTAAGAATATTTCAACAATTCATAGTATTACATGAAAACAATTTGCGAGCTCCTAGGTTAATTAATATGTAATTCTGACGCATCTAAAAGAACAATTTGTTTACGTTACATTACACAATAATCTTCTTAAATCGCGACATTAACAAATAACAACCGTGGAGTAATAGCGTGGGATTCGTCAGTAATTCATAACATGGATCCTACCATTGTCTGAGGAGGTTGTATCTTCTGGAGCACACAGCCTCAAAATATAGAAGTGCCATTCTGGCAGGATTCGAAAACACGGACTATAGTGCTTATTATACTACACCCTTATTAGAGCCCTATTTCAGAATACATTGCTTTCTTTGAGCTCCTTTTTAGCAAGTGATGCAATCAAAACAAGTGATGTATTCTGAATTAGGGCCCTAATTAGGGTGTAGTGTAATAAGCCGACTTGGTTTGAGCACAAAGTATATAACGGCGGCGGTGTGGTCTGAGATTACTTGTACGTAATGTCTACGTGTGAGTGCACAGAAAATCGTGATTTGTTTCGAGCTGTTCTTCTGTCTACATTATATTTTGTGCCGCAGCGTCATTTTTCCTTGTTTCCGACGGGCCTGCTGTACTCTCCGCGACAATTTATTAAGTGCTGCTCTGAACAGAAATAACTTGGAGCTTCCTCGAGGCGTTCTAAACATTATGTAATCGCCACACTCTGGTTCAGAATTCTTAAAAGCCTTTGTCAGATTCTTGTTAAGCTTTTTAAACCGGATTAATGGACAGTTTATTTTTAGGTAACAAGTTTTTGACACTTCATTTGAGGCATATTGAATTTTTAAGACACTTTTGATGTTCTTCACGTCTACTTGTAGCAATGGCTTGGCTATTGATTTTTCATAGCGAAATTAATTACTCTTATATGGAAATAATTTTCGATCACGCCGCTTGATCCAGTATGATCAAATAGATTGGATCAAGCCTTTTAACCGTGTGTGGGGAGAAATTTTGGAAGGACTTGCCATCTTGACGGATGGATCAATTTTCCGTTTGTTCGTGTAACTGACGCTACTTCATACCGCTTGACCACTGGATGGATATCATGCCACTAACATTTGTTTTACGCATTTGTTGAAAATATTTGTTAAGAATGATAAGTCATCTGGCTCACCATTGAACGTCCTGTATCGTATCAATAGTATTTTAGTTAATACTGTTGATTCTTATTGACTATCCGCTAACTCTGTCTGTACATGGTATTATGCAAATAAAATTTCTTATTCTTCTTATTCTTAGTGAATAAGACTGTATCATTATTAAAGATGAAACGAAGCGATAGTTTTTAGGGTTCCGTACCCAAAGGGTAAAAACGGGACCCTATTACTAAGACTCCGCTGTCCGTCTGTCTGTCTGTCTGTCTGTCTGTCACCAGGCTGCATCTCATGAACCATGGTAGCTAGAAAGTTGAAATTTTCACAGATGATGTATTTTTGTTGCCGCTATAACATTAAATACAAAAAACAGAATAAAATTAATATTTAAGGGGAGCTCCCATACAACAAACGTATTTTTTTTTGCCTTTTTTGGTACGGAACCTTTCGTGCGCGAGTTCGACTCGTACTTGGCCGGTTTTTTTTATTAATCAATAAAGTTTGCTTAAACTCGTAGTAGGGGTTGGGGTACAGCTGCTAAGCAAGTGTAAGAGGAAAATCAAAGTTATGTTTGTAACATGAATGTCTACCGTAAATACAGGTGATAATGATGACTCAATAATTAGGTATAATGTACTCACTCCTCAGTGTGAGGTTGATTCGATCTATTCCTATCGAGTACCAAAAACTAATACCAAATGGTATTTGTTTATTGCCGTTATAAAATTCTATTCCCAACGAGTACCACTCATAAACGAATCCTAAAACAAGTTAAATGCTATGAGGTACAGTCAGTAATAAAAATGATTTTAAATGTGATTTTGAGTAGTGTTTATTTAATAAAAATCTGTCTCTGCAAACATATTAAAATGTAGTATGGAAACGTTTGGTTCATTATTATAATAACAGAGATACTTAATTAGATATGTACCTACAGATCTATATTTTTTACTTTCATCAAAATGTAACAATTAAAGAATATCACAAACAATCGACTATTATATACTTATTTACAAAAAAAAGATTTTTGTATACTGGTGGTTACTAGTATACAACAAACTATAGTATATAGAGCTGGTTAGCTCTCAACAGCACTAAGCCACCATTTCTTTTTGTAAAAGTCAAGCCTCCTGTGTTTTCTGAAATTGTGGGAGGCAGAGTAACAGCTTCTTTATCAGACATTTCTAAAGAAATAAACGCATAAACTAAAACGGGGATTTGTACTTGGACTTTAAAAAACACGTGACTTTGTTATCTTTTAAAAATTCGACTAAGTAATACATTATATAAATACACATCATATTGAATATAAACATAGGAATACTAAAAGACTGATAAGTAAATCAATATAAAATTACAAATTAATAAGTACTCACTGAATAAATAACACTTTCAATTTTGTTTCAAGTTATTGCGCGCCCGCCACCACACACAGAAAAGTACTAAGGAATAGATAACAATATCCCTTAGAATTGACCAGTTTAATAGAAATAATAATAATTTATGCAAGAACAAAAATATTTAAAAAAACAGTCCTTATTTCATTAGTCTTAGCGTTTATTCCAACAATCAATCAAAAAAAATTCGTTTGCACACGGCGCTTGGATTTTGAAACTATAAAGCAAAGTCACCTTTTTTTCGCAAGAAAAAAAAATTGGCAAATGATACACTTAAGCTACTCATGTCGTGAGTAAAAATGCCGGAATGAAGTGAATTTAGGATTGTATTAATCATAATAAATTATGATCATCAGATCATAATATTAAATTATTAAAACGCAAAATAAATTGTTTCGGTTACTGTACCAAATGTTATGTTTTGGTATTCGTTGGGAATAGATTTTGAGCTTCTTTTCAATATTTAAGAATTGGGACTCGTTGGGAATAGAATTTTATAACGGCAATAAACAAATACCATATGGTATTAGTTTTTGGTACTCGATAGGAATAGATCGTTAATTCTGTCTATAGTTTTCATTGACCATTAAAGATTGCTTAAACTCGTACTAAGGGTCGTCTTAGCTAATTGTAAGAGGATAATCAAAGTTATGTTTGTAACATAAATGTCTACCGTAAATACTAGAGATTATTATACAAATAGGTATCAGTACTCACTCCTCACTGTGAGGTTGATTCTGTCTAGGAACGAGGTTTCATTCTCCACGCCGCACTCGTAGAGGCCCGCGTCATCCGTCCCTATCTGGGAGATGTACAGGCTCCCGTCCAGCTGGAACAACAGACAGAGATTAGACTTGGTCAATGAAAATATATACTACGTGAAGAACCGACACTTACGCATGTGTGCTGTAAAAGTGCTCGCGGCTTTTGTGTGAGTGGCGCGGGCGAGCGCGGGGGTACCGCGGAGCCATCTGAGCGAGGAATTGACTCCGCGGGATGAGAACGACATACACGAACGACGTGTGTCGTGACTCGTGACGAAACCACAAAATAGAGAGATACAAAACTAGTCCCCGACCCAACTCAAGGTCACCGGGGGTATAGCTCACACGTACAGGGGAGTGTCGCCGCTGTGACTTGGTCTACTTACTGCCTACATGCCTCATCAGAGCTATCTATTCTTTCTTTAGTCCTTACAAAAATCTTTTGCAAATTCATCGCACTAAACTTCGTGGTATACTACCAACACAGGGATTGAAATACCTTTAAAAAAAAATACGATACAAAAAAATAACGTTAAAAATATTGTACCGGTAAAATTACCGTTAAATATAGCGTTAAACTTTAGTACCGGTAAAATTATCGGTAAAAAATTTACGTTATTAATTGGGATAACGTTAATTTTTTTAAATTAACGTTTAAAGTAACGTTATTTATTGACATAACGTTAATGTTAAAATTAACGGTAAAAAAGTGACATTTAAGAATAACGTTATCATTCCCTGTACCAATATTCGCAACTTCATAGTTCGATTCGCGATCTTTGTACAGTGTAACCTTATATCTTTCCAGAGATTATTGTAAATTTATAACCCTTGGAATTGAATCCAATATAATGAAATATGGAGAGGACTTTGGGCATTCCCTAAAATGGATGATGATAAATTTGAAATAGAGCAAGAGACAAAAAACCATTAAACGAAAACTGTTTTATCATTGTTTTAAGTAAAGTCGACCAATACAAAGTTATAGGGTAGAATGCAGTTTGCCATACTAGTGGTTCTGAACGACTATGATACCTAAGAGTTGCGTAACTTGTTTCGATCTTCGCGACCCTTATGTAACGAACGTACTAGAACACCGGATTTTGGGAAAGCTTATAAGGAATTGTATTTTTATAGCTGAATCGTGCAATCAAATCAGATTTTACAACGTATTACAAAATAACCCCTAATGCCAAATATGGTAGAGCGACCATCAAACTGAACAATTTACTATCGGACCTCTCTCTAATCTCTCTGAAATCACGAAAAAAATATCAGCTGTTTTATCCAAAAATTAATAACGAAAATATCAAAATGTATGAAACACCTGATTTTTTTTCACGTTTTCAGAGTTGGTCCCGTAGTAAAAGTTGTTCAGTTTGATGGTCCCTATCTACCATATTCGGCATTAGGGGTTATTTTATAATACGATGTTCTCACACAGTATAATGCTTGCTTTTCACAATATTTACGAGGTCATGTGAATGGATGGTGATTTAATCATTTTATTTTATCAAAACTGGATAATACATAGTTTTTTAAAGAAAAGTCATAGATGTATTGTTAAGGATGGAATTTCAGTCTCAACCAGGCAATCTTTTGTTTATGCAAAACAAAAATAAAGAACGCTGACAAACAACCTAGGAGCAGCACTGCTTATTTCATTAAATATTACTAGACAAAAACCGACTCGCGCACGAAGGGTTCCGTACCAAAAAAGGCAAAAAAATACGTTTGTTGTATGGGAGCCCCCCTTAAATATTTATTTTATTCTGTTTTTAGTATTTGTTGTTATAGCGGCAACAGAAATATATCATCTGTGAAAATTTCAACTTTCTAGCTATCACGGTTCATGATATACAGCCTGGTGACAGACAGACAGACAGCGGAGTCTTAGTAATAGGGTCCCGTTTTTACCCTTTGGGTACGGAACCCTAAAAAAGCAGCATAAATTGCCGGCGTAATAGATAAGTTGGTATTCCTAAAGTGGGTGTGGGGTTCACGGTGTATACCAGTGTGTGACCAGCGGCCTTGATCGGAACCTTGGAGTGCGATCGATAGCACGGGTGCCAGCATCAGGTGCCAAAGGTGGTCAAACTCCCAGGACTAGTTTAGTAACAGACTAGAGTGGAAATCTGGGTCTGATCTCGTTTCTAACCAATTTACGAATGCTACAAAGAACTTTACTTTCATTTTAAGTTATTGATGAAATATTTCATTATGAGACTATCGTCAGTGTAGCTGGGATCTTTTAGCGAAGGCTCTGGAAATCCTTTGAAATACCTTTGATGTTAAAATGTATCTAGAACCTACTCATTTCCTTTATAATATCGCATAAGTACAAAATGCATATTGACATCTGAAAATATTACCAATCTTTCAAGCTTATGTCAATCATAAGCTTGGAAGAGTCGTAATATTTTAGCTTTCAAGCGACGATGAAACCACTGACTCTTGGAAAGAAATAATTTACGTAATTTTAAGCGATTAAGTTCATTCAACTGAGTTAAAGCGCACCTCGCTTTCATTCCACCCCCACTGAATGAATCATATTATTATCCTATTGTTTGAAAAGGCTTTTTCAGTGTTAAGTAAAGTTAACATGCATTATTACGATTGGTATCAGATTTCGTTGTTTATTATTGCTTTCGTTCAAATTGGTATCAATTTAAATTGTATCTGAAAATTAATTGAATACTTAGAGCTTGCAATATTAAATCCACCATAGAATAATTACACTATAAATTACGCAAATTATTTTAAAATGTTAAGTTTGATTCAATAGTAAGTTGGAGTTAATGCAGCAGACGAAATAAATAAAGCAGTGGTAGTTAAGCATTTACTTAAGGCGGTTGTATGACCGAAAGTGGCGCCCTCAGAGGTTTTTATTTAATAAGTTATTAATAGATAAAGATTTTAATATATCAGAATACCAGTGCTTCTGGGTCATCCTGAACATCAACGAATGACCCAGAAGTTAATTTTGCTGAGACAGGGCCGATTAGCAGCACACTTTTGTTTATATTCTACGATTTATTAAGTATTTATTTATTTTCTTTCTTGTCTGTAACTCGTTCCAATGTATACTTTTTTCCTCTGTGTTGGTTAATAAACGTTTTCTTCTAATAATGTTTATTGTGGAGATTTTAGAGCCCATGGTCTAGTATTTTTAGAAGGTATCACTACATGTCCTCGTAGTCATTTGTAGAAGTAGATAGCAAATGTGTCATAAACGGCCACTTTTAGCAGTTTTTCTATCTACTTCTAGCAGTGACTACTAGGGAATGTAACGATACCGTCTAAAAATACTAGACTATGGGCCCTAAAATCTCCACGATAAACATTATTAAAATTGTGTATTAGAATTATAATATTAAATAAAATTCACCGCGGCGCCACTTTCGCTCAGGGCACCACCTTAATTTTTATAAATAGGCGCTTGACCGCTATCACGCCTGATGTTAAGCGATAATGTGATCTAGGATGAGACGCGTTTACACATTACGCCTAGCTAGAAGATTAATACATATTTGAAGCCGTCTCACAACTTACATTTTTAAATTAACCCAGAAGTTTGCCTTGCCGTTGATTTTATATCATTTGTTTACTAAATAGTGACACACATAGAGCGCTAAGTAATAAACGGCCACAGCTAGAACTTTTAAAGACAGCTCGGCTCCCCAAGCCCCACGCACTAAATCATGATTATTCTGCTCTTTAACTCCAACGCTTAAATACTGTGTTAATTATAAATAAAGACCCACAGGAGACTGGCTAACGTCGTCTAACTATAGCAGGCAAGGGAACAATTATCAAACTCTTAAGCAAAACTTGAAAATGTCACGAGCTTTCAAATAGTGAGGATCCTCATAACAAAGTCACTTACACCACTTTATTATACCAGTGGCGAAGGGTCCATCCATACAAGCCGATTCCCATCGGCTTACCTTTTAGAAATCCCACCCCACCGATCCACTATGCAGATCACAACATTTTTGTAGAACGGCGGCCACTGTTATTAAACACTCATCTTTTGACAGCTCTACACGTTTCTTGGATTCGGTTTATCGTTTCACGCTTGTGCTGAATAGTAAAAAGTACAAATGACAGAAAATAAATAAAGTTAAACTTAATTTCTCCAAGGCTTTCGACAGAGTTGACCATTCTCTTCTCTGTCGAAAGCTTTGTGAGATGGGTATACATGGATCATTACTTCGGTGGGTGGAATCATATTTAAGTCGAAGAAGCCAGTTGGTAGCATATAAGGGGGAGTTATCTGAGCCAGTTTTCGTCACATCCGGGGTTCCTCAAGGGTCTATATTGGGACCTTTGTTCTTTATCACATTTATTAATGATCTTGTTCATCGACTAAAATGTCCCAGTTTGCTTTACGCAGATGACCTAAAAATATATTCCGTGGTAGCCACTGTTAAAGATGCGGAAAACTTACAACAAGATCTGGATGCTGTAGCTAGATGGTGCGCTGATAACAATATGTTATTAAATATCAGCAAATGTTTCGTTTTGACTTTCACTAGGAAAATCAACAAAATTCAATATGAATACACTCTTAACGGTCAGAAGCTAAGCAGACAAGATCATGCTAAGGACTTGGGCGTCATATTTGATGACAAACTGACTTTTAGGGATCATTACAGTTATATACATAAGAAAAGTTCCAAGATGTTGGGTTTCATCCTGCGAAACACAAAACATTTTAAGAGGGCTTATAGTCTCATATATATGTTTAATGTGTAGTGTGGTACACAACGTCATCATCAGTGACGTATGAAGCTAACATTGTTTTTATTATAAATTAATATTCTATTTTCTTAGTTAAAGTAAACATGTAACATGTAATCGGATACTTTTATAAATAAGCTAAATGTCATTGTAAAACATTAACGTATTGACCTTTTTGGAATTACTATAAAAACCCTGTTTTTCTCTAAATAAATAAACAGTTAAGAATCAACTTTTCTTGTGTTATTACGTCTCCCGACGCCGCACATTGCATGGCGACCCTGCCAGTCCACTGCTTCTAGGCAGTGCTGGTGCAGTATGGGTTCCGAGCCTCAGTAATAGTCGCGGTACGCGTTAAACGACGTAATTTTTTTTTCTCTCTCAAAGACCGCGAGAAAAACTACATCAAATCATATTATGGGAGGACAGTCATCAAAGAACGAAGACAAAAAGAAGAAATCATCATAGCACAGAATGGTGCAGGAAATAGTGCAGCGCAAAACACAGCAGAGAAGCACGTGCCATCCCTGGTATACAGGGTTGCGGTTTTGGTGGCAATAATGTCCGTCATATTCATATACCTGGCCTGGAAGAAGTTCAACAAATGCATCACGAAGAAGATTGAGCGCCAAGCTGTTGCAGTACTGATGAGAAAACAGGATATGGTATAGAGCCAAGCAAAAAAAAAGGAAGATGTAACGGAAATAGAAATTTAGAGGTAAAACTGGACTTATTTCATTGTCTATTAAGTTATTTAAAAAATTGTAATTGCAGAGTTATTATGAATTAATAATTGGCGAGGTAATTTTTTTTTTTCGGTTATTATGACAGGAATTAAAAACTATTTTGAGAAAATTACGAAGTTAATACCTATAAAAAGATGTAAGAAAACTTGGTTATCTAGAAAAAAAAAGTTGTACTTAATATAAAAATAATAGATACGTATAAAAAAATATTAGCTTATTACGAAGACGAAAAAGAATTAAAAATTTCTTTAAAAATGGTTTTGACTTAAAAGACTAGCAGTTTCATTACTGCCAGCTTACTATGGATGGCTCAGAGGCCATCATAAACCAATTAATTGACGCGGCAGAATTATATTCAACAATGATTAAAACACGGATGCATAATTACTAATTTATTTTGTGTTAAAAAGAAGATTATCTTAAAGTGCTAAGTTAAGATTATCGGGTACTTATAATAAAATGAAACAAATGGTTGATGAAATGAAAACGCATTTACTCACTAAGAAGTCAAAAACGACATTAAAAAGAAATTACGATTAAACTGGGAAATAAGTGAATAGCTCAATTTGGTCAAGAAATTGTAGGTCTTTTCGTAAACCATTTTACGCGAAAATCTATCTATAGTGTTTTAAAACCTAAAAAAAAAATATCCTAATAAGTAGTAGTTTCGCTCAAGCATTACGAAACAAAAGCTGAACACAAATTATGTCAGCACATGCTTATTCATCTCATCACCTTTATTATTTTAAACCTTTTAAAAAAGAACGTATTGCAGAAAAGTAGGCAGGAATCCACAATTACAAACGTAAGTTTTTTTTTTTTTTTCTCTTTGTCTAAAACGAAAAAACTTTCTAGCAAAATAGGAGAAAATAGGCCGCGGTGTTTAATAATTTAATAAAAAAATTCAGACGAAGTAGTAAAAAGAAAGTTAGACAACGTCAAATAAATGCGGCAATATAAAATGGAGTTGCAGTACAATTTGCAATAAACGAGATATACGTATGGTAGATGCGTCACTTGTGACGTTTCATGACTATCAACAGGCGAGACCTTTCTATATTTTTCTATACGTAATAGGTACTTACTTATATCATTCTGTGACCGAACGTCACATACCTACTATAGCAGATAAGAGATACATCTTACGGTACGATTTGTTTAAATCTAGAGAGCAAAACATAACAATCATAGCTGTGCACAATTTCTGGCTGTGCAGATAGATAATATAATCTATAACTAACTAATTAAGTATCGCATATGCATATGCCCTGATAAACCGCTCCCCGTTAAAGATAATTACTTAACATATGGCACAACAAAAAAGACAAATCAGAATGACGGGGTTGTAGTGTTCATAAATAAATCAATAAAACACTCTGTCAAAGAAATTAATTTGTATGGAGCGTCTTGCCTAGAAGTCACAACACCTCATTTATCGGTTATTTGTATTTATAGAACTCACTTTGCAAAAAACCCTGAACAGTTTATTAACTCTTTAGATTCACATCTTAACTGTCCACGTCTTAATAAGAATCTAATACTAACCGGTGACATAAATATAAATATAATTGCTGAGCAACAGAACAATAATCATTGTGACATATACCTCAACATGTTGGCTTCACACGGTCTAGAACCAGGACATAGACTAAATACTAGAATTAATAGTTCTTTAGATCACATATTTGTAAGCTTAGGCTTGTTAAAAAAATTTTCGTTTGCAGTAGCAGTCTTAGATACTACCATCACAGATCACAAAATGGTCTTATCATCCCTTTACTCAAAAACTAAGTTTACCAACCCTGCTCCTAGTCATAAATCTATTGTAAACTACTCTGATGCATTAAAATCTTTACAAGCAAAGGACCTATCTGATTTAACTAAGATCAAGGATGCAAATCTATTTTCAAATAAACTAATTGAATTTATTACTGACTGCCTAAATGAAAACACAAAAACTGTTAAAATACCAAGAAATAAAAGAATATTAAAGCCATGGATTACTAAGGGTGTTTTAAAATGCATTAAAAACAGGAATAACTTACAAAAACAAACACACAAAAATCCAACAAATGAAGTCATAAAAATTTCTTACAGAAGATATCGTAACTTCTGCAATAAACTGATAAAAAAGTTAAAAAACAAATACGAACGTGATCTAATAAATAAAGCGAAGGGAAATAATAAAACCTTATGGAACTGTATAAAAAAAATTACTAATCATCATAATAAACAGAAACTCACAAATGTCGAACTTCTAAATTTAAAAAGTACTCCTACAGATTCTGCTGACCACATTAACAATTATTTCAATAACGTGGGGAAATCATTGGCTGATCAAATACAACCAAATCTTCAAACCGAAACTCACGATCTTGACAATATTCCTTCTCAAATTGGCTCCATTGGGGTTATTGAAATAGAACCGTACGAAGTTGATTCTATTATAAATAACCTCAAAACAGATTCTGCCGCTGGATGGGACGGGATCCCGACTAGGTTCATAAAACTAGCTAGACCAATACTTGTTCCTTTGTTAGTCTGTCTGGGCAACCTTATATTTGAGCAGGGAGTCTTTCCGAGTGATCTTAAACGCTCAATTATACACCCTGTTTATAAGAGTGGAGATAGAGGCGATATCAATAATTATAGGCCCATCTCAGTGCTTCCTGTGATTTCAAAGATTATTGAAAAGTTAATAAACAGTCGCCTACTAAATTATCTTAACAGTTTTGGTATCTTATCAAAGAACCAATATGGCTTTCGCACAGGAATTAGTACTGAAGATGCTATCTTGGATCTTACAACAAACATAACAACACATCTTGACAGTAAGAAAAAAGCTCTGTGCATTTTTCTAGACCTCAAAAAGGCTTTTGATACCGTCTCTATCCCCACTCTTCTCCACAAACTCAATAGAATTGGAATAAGAGGAAGTTTTCATGCATTGCTATCTGATTATCTTCAGGATCGTACTCAGGTGGTCAAACTTGATAATGATACATATAGCAATGCAAACATTACTAACAACTACGGTGTCCCACAGGGTAGCGTCCTCGGACCTACCCTGTTTTTGATTTATATCAATGATTTGACTAACTTGAAACTTAATAAAGGATGTGTTTTTTCGTATGCGGATGACACCGCTCTGCTTTTCCATGGTGACAACTGGCCAGAAGTTTTTGCTACAGCTGAGTCTGGATTAGCTAGAGTTATAAAATGGTTAAATCTGAACTTGTTATCCCTTAATATGTCCAAAACCAACTATATTACCTTTTCTATCCGAGATTCTTTTCAGCCAGAGAGTAATCTGCACATTACAGCACATTCATGTAAAAGAAATGACAATTCTTACGGCTGCGACTGTCACAAAATTGAACGTGTTAATCAAACAAAATATTTAGGTGTCATGTTGGATAAGAATTTATCATGGTACCCACAACTTGAAGCAGTAGCAAATCGCGCGCGAAAGCTTATCTGGCTTTTTAAACACTTACGTGATATTGCAGATAAAGAACTTATTATATATATTTATAAAAGTCTTGTCCAATCTTTATTGCTATATTGTATAGTTATATGGGGTGGTACCTACAAAACAAAATTTATTAATATTGAACGTGCACAAAGAATGATTTTAAAAGTAATGTTACGTAAGAAGAGACTGTTTGGCACAAGTTTGTTGTATGAAGAAGCTAATGTCATGTCTGTCAGGAAATTATATGTACAGCAGTGCATTCTTAATATACATAAAAATTATTCTTTTGACCCTAAATTATTAAGTAAACGTAAACCAAATACAGTGGTTAGCGTCAAAATTACCAAAACAGCATTTGCGCGGAAACAATTTTCAGCTCAATCTGTTTCAATTTATAACAAAATAAACAGAATATTAAATATTTTTTCATTACCTTACCTTGCATGTAAAAAGAAATTATCATCATGGTTAAAATTGCAAAGTTATGAAAGTGTAGAAAATCTTGTATCAAAATAAAAGTAATAGTTTTTAGTTTTATTTAAGTATCAATAAGTATAACTATAAGAAAGTAATATATTAATATTATTTGAATAAGGATAGCAAATTTAGATAAAGCATGAAAAATATTTCACTTTGCACTATTAAAGTAAATTTGTAGGTATAATTAATTACGTTAAAAATTAAGAACTAATATAAGCGTCTAGTTATGTACTACAAATAAATTATTGTAAACTAAAGAGAGGGGCCTCTTCTAATACAGGTTTTTTCAAACTTAAAAGAAGAGACCCACACATTGCTAAATATTACTTGTAGTAAATAATAAAGATATTTTTGATTTTTTTTTTTTTTTTTTTAAGTACAAAAATAAAAAATGAAAGGAATTAAAATTAATCCTATAAAAATATCCTAATAATATTAATATCATGCATATTTGTTGAGTGAAACTAAGTGAATAATTAAGTCGAACAGACTATTTCAAGTTGGCTATTAGCAATCAAAATATTATTTCGAAACTACAGTTTAAAAAAAAACGTGTAGGTAGTAAAATCCTACTAAGTAATTTTGAAATCAAAACAATTGCTAGTTGAAAACTTACTGTAAATATTTAGCATACATTTTTGAAGTAACAGTTATGTAATAAAAACGAGAAACTAAATTTATTATTTATAGCATTGTTGAAAAACTATTTGAGTGTAGTTAGTCGATGATTGAATAGGTACCAAATATTTGAAGTAAATAACATCGTGTCAAGTTAAGTATCGTAACATTTGAAATGTCATACAGAATTACGTAGTACTCATTATTATACTATGCTGAAGTAAAAAAAAAAATAGACTTATTAAGAAATTAATTAGAAATGCTAATTTAGGCATGGAAAAACTTAATGAACAAACATATGGAAGTACATAGAAAACTATATGATTGGTAATGACGTACTATTTATAGAGTTTAGAAAGTTAATGGGAATAATAAACAATTAATTATGAAAATTTATACGAAAATAAGCTTTGTGTAGCTGTATTCAAAATCTTTTTGTAACTTTAGGTATGCAATTAGGAACAGCATGTTAAGAGGAAAGTATAACTGGAAGTATGTGCTTATGTGTGGTTTTCGAATGAAGTTTTGAATAAGAATATTACAGAAGTATGGGAATCATATGGTTTATAAGGTTTCACATGCGATTGGACTGATCACCCAAGAACAATGAAATACTTATTTACCCTATGTTCATATCAGGAATGATAATTGTTAAAGCAAGTTTTGGATGTGAAACGTGTGGAATGTATTGAGATACAAAGCTAAAATAAAGGATTAAATAAATAAAATCGGTACACATAAAGTAAGAGTACTAGGCAGGATTGATTTTGTTGAACCAAAACAAGTATCGATTACATGTTATTATCCTCACAGAGATTAATATTAAAAAAGAAGAATTATGTCTTTACAATATAAAAGGCTATAGTCTACACGCTACTACTAGAGAAATATCAAAGGGTGGAGGAATATTAATATATGTAAAAGAAAACTTAAGCTTTTCACTATCCAATGTAATTGATAACAATACGACGGAATTAATGCACGGTATACTGAATATCGAAAATACAATTTTACACATTATTGGCATATATAGACCACCGAAAAAAAACAAGCTACTTTTTTTGGACTATATAAAATCATATATTAAGGAAAAAATCCCGCCTCGAGAAGAAATTATGCTACTCGGAGACACGAACATAGATTTATACTACAAAACAAACCCAACTGTAACTCGGTATAAAACGACGATGTGTGAGCGCGGCTTAAGTTGTGCATTGCCGTGCACTGAGATAACGCGCGAAGCAATAGTTGACGGTAAGCACGAGCGATCCTGTATCGATCATGTGTGGGTGCGAGCGAAAACATCTAGTGCGTCTACGATGGCTTACATAATTGACTGTTACATCTCGGATCACCATATTGTGGGAATTTCATTGGACTTAAACTCTGAAAATAAAGCGTTACCAGTGGTGTCAAAAATGAATGAATATATTAGTGATACATTAGTTTTTAGAAGACTAGCAGATTATGATTGGTCTCAGTTATTAGCGATAAAGTGCCCTTTAGATCTGTATCAGAAACTGTGTTGTGTGTTTGGTGGTATTTATCAGGAAAGTAAAATCACTTGCAATACTACGGAGAAACGGGTAAGTCAACCGTGGATTGATAGTAAGCTTATTAGTTTGATATTAAAGAGAGATTCTTTGTTTAGAGCGTGGCGCGCGTCACCTAAGAATATGAATAAACGTTTAGAGTACACCAAGTTTAGAAATAAATTAAATAAACAAATAAATACCGCCAGAAACAAACATAGACAAAAAGAAATACAAAATTGTAAGGGGGATTGTAGAAAAGTATGGTCTTGTATAAATACATGGTTAGGTAATAAAAAAGGAAGTTTAGATAGTGTAATTATGAAATATATGGGTAAGCAGGATAATTTGCATAACATATGCACGAAATTTTCTCAAACATTTACAGCTGAAGTAGAAAGTATTAAACACAAATGTAATGAAAAATTTTTAGATCGTAAGATGTATGTGAAGGAAACAGATTTGTCTTTTAGGTATAGAAAAGTTGACTCGTGCGACATAGAAAAAATTATAGATAAATTGCATCAGAATAAAGCCCCAGGCGCAGACGAAATAAGAATAAAAGACTTGAAGTTTATAAAAAAACATATAAGTCCTGTGTTGGCTCATTTTATAAATATGTGTTTAACAGAAGGAATTTATCCTGAACTATTAAAAAAATCTATTATTCGACCTATTTACAAGCAGGGAAGTCATTTGGACTTCGCTAATTACAGGCCAATTGCTATTCTGTCAGTAATCAATAAAATAGTCGAAAAAGTAATAGTAGGTCAAATTTCGAATTTTTTGGATAAAAATTGCATAATATCGGAATCTCAACACGGATTTAGGAAAAATCATAGCACTGGTACTGCACTTACTCAGTTTTCTGATAAAATTAACGACAGCTTAAACAATGGGAGACAGGTTATCGCTTTATTTATTGACTACAAAAAAGCATTCGAAACGTTAGATCATGATGTGTTACTTCTGGCAATGCAGGAATGTGGAATTAGGGGGCCTACTAATGACTTTTTTCGAAATTACATAACCAACAGAACTATACGCACAGCAGTGAACGGAACTGTGGGGGAAGAGGCCAGTGTTACACTGGGCGTGCCGACCGGGTCCGTGTTTGGGCCGGTGGGCTACCTAATGCATGTCAATAGCGTTTGCAACGTAATTAAAAACTGCGATGTACTTTTGTATGCTGACGATATGTGCCTGCTTTTTGCCTCGAAAGACATCAGAGAAGTACAAAGTTGTATACAAAGTGACTTTGAAAATATAACAAAATGGGCTCACGATAATGGCATAATTCTTAACCTTTCTAAAACAAAATCTATGCATATACACTCGCCCTATAATGCGATAGCTAAGCGTATGAACCACTCGGAAGTAGCCATAATAGGTCACAGTTACGAATGCCTGCACAATAAAAAATTACATTGTAAATGTTCTAATATAGAACTGGTCGAAACCTATAAGTACCTAGGAATAAGCATAGATAAAAATTTGAATTGGAAATCCCAAGTAAATAATGTATGTGCAAGATTGAGATCCATATTGTGCAAATTTTACCAGTTGAAGTATGTGTTAGATAAGAAGACTATGAAAACAGTATATTATGCGCTAGCAGATTGTTTAATAAGTTATGGATTAAATATATATGGTCGCACTTTTGCTTCCTACTTAAAAGATATAAAACAGTTACAAATCAGATTACTTAAATATTTGGTGACTAAAAAGGTAAAAGAGAAATGTAATAGTGATTATGATAAATTATTCTCTATTTGTCAAATACTTCCATTAGATTATAAATTAAAACACATGATAGCAATAGAACATTACTACAACGAAGAATATAAAGTGGAAGTAAAAAATAAATATAATACAAGAAGGGTTAGGCAGAACAAGTTTATAAAGCCAAGTACAATAAACTATTATGGTAAAAGATGTTCTCGATATTTAGTGCCTGAAATATGTAATGAGATAGATTTACTTAGAGATGATAATAAAGTTTGTAAACCTGCTCTTAAAAGAAAATTAAAAAATTATTTCCTAAGCAAATAGTATAATATAAATAATTAATGTAAAAAGAAAAGTTAAAGTACGAAAATTATAATAGGTGTACACAAGTAAAATATTTGTTAATGTGAGTGCTTTTCTTCGCCAACAAACTGCCATGCAGTTTGGCGAATACTTATGTATGTGCAACCTGTAAATTTTGTAAATTTTATCAAATAAATAAAAAAAAAAAAAAAAAGGTCCTACAGATTTATCAAGTGTGGACGAGTTTCCCCCTCGAAACTGTTGGGACCAGTAGATGCCAATTCATGACACTATATAAATAAATATGGTACACGGAGGGTCGATCCTTCATTTCGATCATGGTGCGGACGAGTTTTCCACAGTGTGAATTTTGGAGTCCAAAGGGGACTTAAAAGATGGCCTCCGATATAAGGTTGTGCGCGCAGCCCAAATGGCACGAGGTGTCCATTTATTATTATGTTAGTCGACTATAAAAAAAAAATGTTATTGTACCATAAATAATTAAATAAAAATGAAAGTACGCCGGCGCCGGGCGAATAATGCGAATAATGTGTTATATGAATCATGTGTTATATGAAGTACCTATACTTGTGTGATGTGTGTACCGATTCTACCAATGGTAATTATGATAAATATACGACGCGTCGCGTCTTAGTGCAAGAACTTATTACAAAGTGAGAAGAATTGAATTATAAGAAAAGGTGGAAACGAAAGTATATTTGAAGTAAATGGACAAAATAATGGACCGGTCCGTCAGAATGCGGTCCGTCAAAATGCGATCCGTCAAAATGCAATCCATCAAAATGCGATCCGCCAAAATATTGTCCGTTAAAATGCGGTCCGTCGTAATGAAATCCGTCGAAATCTGTCGAATCCGTCGACAAATATGTCTAATGAATTATTGACAAGGACGAGTAAAAAAATAAAGTAATATCAAACGACATTCTTATATCACTTTCGAATGGCTACGTAAGGAAATAAAAATATTTTGATAAAACATATTTAATAATTTAATAACTATTTAAAAAAAAAGGTATCCAGTGTATACCTACTAAGCGAAGAAACCAATGACTATGACAACAACAGCTGAAACAGCTTATAAAAATATATAATTGTATTTATGAAAGAAGTAGAACCAGTAGAGAGGCATGTTTGTGATCATGTTAATGATAAGGGGAATTTACGACAAGCACAGGTATTTTTATAAAATGATATGAAATAGAATGGAATATTGTTATAATATTGAGAAATATGAAGGAGTTAAAAATTTGTAGATGATGATCGTATTGAAAAATTGTTACGAAATTGAATATACCTACATAGAAGTATATAATAAAGCTAGTTTTAAAAAGTTTTTTTTTTATATAAACGTTGGATAGTTAATATGAGATAGTAAATAAAGTACTTATTATTAAATTATATCCAAAAGTAGCTTACTTTTTATATAAGAAAAAAATTAAAAAAAAATCTATTTTTTATTAAGTCAGTTAATAAGTAAGTATAGCTTACTTATATGTATTCATTTTTTCTTATTGTTATAAAGAAGGAATGTGCAAAGTTGATTTTTTTTTTTTGTTTAGTTTTAGAAATGTGTGTTTAAAATCTATTTTTTTAAAAGCTCTTCAACTAAATGTTATGTTTGTGACAAATTTAAACTTATTTTTATAATATTTCAGATAAAATGTATTAATTACGTTAATGTTAAGAAAAAATATATATTCAGGTAAAGAAATAATAGTAATAGTACACAAAAGTAGGACAAAAATAAATTACTTATAGAAAAAATAGGTATTATAAAAAATAACAATAGGTAAGTATAAGTAAATAGTCATTTGTATACACACACACAGGGACACAAACAAAAAAAAAATTTTGTCATTCGTCGCTTACACACACATCCCACATATTGATCACGTAGATTTGACGTTAGCAAATAGTTCGAATTTGTAAGAAAGAAAAATTGCATTATTTGGTGGAGTGAGAATAGGGCGCAACGCACACGAATTTCTAACAAGATTTCTTTCGACATGGTTATTACTAAGCGGACAGTTCGCAAGTGCTAATCTGTAAGGAATAAATTAAATAGAAGGACAGAAAATTGTAATAAGATCCCAATAATAACAGCAAATACCTATGCCCAAAAAAGGGTTGACTGTATCTGATGAAATGGATTATGTTATAAGTAATAAGCAAGATGACCATAATATTAATTTGTATATTCTTAGAATGTAAACAATTGTTTGTTATTTTAAGTAAGAATGATTTGTATTACGTGTAACAATGTATAGTTTAATATTGATGTTAACTAAGTAGTTATGATATGTTTAACAAAAAATTACAGATTCTTAATTTTTGTCAAAAAAAAAGGGGAAAGGTGTAGTGTGGTACACAACGTCATCATCAGTGACGTATGAAGCTAACATTGTTTTTATTATAAATTAATATTCTATTTTCTTAGTTAAAGTAAACATGTAACATGTAATCGGATACTTTTATAAATAAGCTAAATGTCATTGTAAAACATTAACGTATTGACCTTTTTGGAATTACTATAAAAACCCTGTTTTTCTCTAAATAAATAAACAGTTAAGAATCAACTTTTCTTGTGTTATTACGTCTCCCGACGCCGCACATTGCAAATGCTCTTGTTCGTAGTGTTCTAGAGTATGGCTCAATTATTTGGTCCCCTTTCTATGCTGTCCATACTGACAGTATAGAAAACATCCAACAGAAATTCTTGAGAAGTCTTTGTTTTCGCCAGGGGTTGCATCGGAAATTAAATTCTTACTCGACCAGATTAAATAAGTTTCACATGATTAAACTGGAAACGAGACGAAAGCGTACCGAACTTGTTTACCTTCACAAAATTGTCCACTCTATAATAGATTCCCCATCTCTCTTAGCCTCCATTAACTTCAAAACCAGTTACAGGTCTCGTGACCGAAACCCTAAATTATTTTCTCTGCAAGTATACCGTAATAATACATCTTATTACAACCCAGTTGTACGTATGTGTCGCCTTTACAATGATCTGACTCAGGAGCACCCTAATATTGATGTCATGAACGATAATCCAAATGGCTTCAAGAGGTGTATACACAGTATACTTACTTAGGTAAATGAGTCGATTTTGCTTAATTTTTATATTGCACATTACCTATATTAGTAATTTTGTCTCTATTGTACTGTAGTTTGTTTAATGTTAATATTGATCCTACTACATGTTCTAGTTAAACTGATACGATTCAATAACGATTTATGCTTATTAAGTACTATATTAGAGTTTAGCTAACTTAGTACCTAAGTATTTTAAGTACCTATGTTTCTTTCTTAATCACAGAATAATATTGTTTATTAAAGGATGCATGTTGTTGGAGTTCAGTCTAGTACTTGGACATTGTACAATTTGTAATCATTTGCTTTCATGACTGTATTCTGTTGTGTCTAATAAAGAAAATTAAAATTAAAATTGAAGAAATTCACTGAATTCTATTGGAAGGTTATTAAATTCTTCAGCGATAAGTTTTGTGATTTCAACCAACTATTGCTTTCGCTCCAGGGAACAGAAACTTATCAAAGTGTCCCGAAATGTATCGCGACAGTTTGGCAACGAAACACGTCATAAGTTCGCGACACGCGCGACGGAGGTAATAACGAGCAGCTAAGGCAACACACGCAGGCTTATCTCGCTTATTTATGACAGGGGTAAACTGAATAACGATGGTGATAAGAACGCATGTGCCTCACAGTCTCAGGATATACCTGGAGGTGGAGACACTTCTAGAAACATCCTTGATGAGCTTTACCTGCCACCAGCAGGCGTAGCATGACGAATCCGACAAAAAGTTTGTCTATATGCAAATGTAAATTTTTGTTTACATTTCCATATAGACAAACTTTAAACATAAGGAGCTTGAAAAAAACAATTTCAAGCTCCTTATGTTTACTATACCTGTGAATAATAAAAAAATCGGGTTGCACTCCGGGAGTTCCGGCAGAAGTGAAAACTTGAATATTAACGTTGTGCATTTTTGATATTTTGGAATGGTTAGGGAATAATTTTGCACGAATTACTTTAATTATCAGTATAAAAGTACTATCATTTATGAGGTAGAATACAATATTTATTTATTGCGCTATCGTACACAAACATGACAATTTATATTACATTAAAAAGTTTATCTCTCAGAAAAATCAACCCGCCGAACGTCAAAACGACGCGCCGCCATTTTCACCGCGCCGTAGAAAGAAAGGGGGATACTTCCGCCGCCGGCTGTCTACGCCACATCCGTCTTACGAATTTTCGATCAGGGTCACATGACCCTGACTGACGCAATTTTAACATTTTTTTCCCATTACAAAAAAAAGTGTACAACGCCGCTAAAGAAGTTTTCACTTCAAAAATTGAGTAAGGATCCAAGGTGTTATTAATGTTTCAGCACAGACTATATAATAGTACAAGTTTTCAGTCATCAGTCAGGTTTCAGTGGAAAATTGGAAATAATTGTGTTTGTGAATCCTTTCCAAATAATACAAAGTATAGTACACAATCCTTTAAATTTGACTTTTTAATGGAATCCTTGGCACTGAAAATTCTCCACACTAACTTGCTGATTCACCGTCTGCCCGTTGTTCTCAAAAAGCTGTACGCCACAACTTCATTACAGAACGTTCATACAAAGGGCGGAAACAACAGTAAAAACTTGCATACCCGACTTAATAGTTGGGGTTGGGAAGACGCAAATAAAATTTTACGGCTAGACACCTTTGCACGTAGATAACCTTAATTGGATGGTTAATAGAGTGGAAACAGTGACCCCGCATTAACAGTATCTAGAAATCAATACAATATGTAGTCAACTACGACAATTAATTAGCTATGGATGAAGAAGAAAAAAGAAAATTGAGAATCTTTTAATGCGGTGTCTGAATTTTCAATTTTTTTATGAAACAGAAGTAAACGCGAAGAGGATGGATGCAATTTGTTTTAAATGTTGGTATTTCGTAAGTGATCTTTCGAACTCAAAATGGTAAAGACTTCACTGATTGCAATTTCTACATTTCAGTAAAATGTTATTTTAACTTAGTTTGTGTTACCAGGATTTATGGAGGAGTTAAAAGTACGCACGGGATGGGTTTACACAAACAAACGCTACACGTTGCGTGTTTAAAATTGTGTGTTTTCATTTCTCCTCGTTTATTGGATTAGAGGATATACTCGTACGTGAAAAAGGGCGGCCGTTGTAATGAAAACATCAGGTAGGTGCGCCATAAGTAAACTGTCAGGAAAAACTTACTAAAGTAATAATGGTTAGGAAAATAAAGGATGAAAAATAACGCGACTCGGTTGACAAGATGTAAGGTTAAAAAACTGTTTCGGTAGGTAAGTGGTTTTCTTTGGTCTTTCATCATAATTAAATTCATGATACACCGAGTCTATAAAGAAACGTAAGGCATTTATGTTTTAGAAATTACAACCCTAGATGATTTTTTAATTTCATCTAAGATTAGAATTTACAACATACAAATTTCTATTCTCCTTAAAAGAAGTTTTTACTTATATAATTGTATTTTATAATTAGAGAATACATATCGGGAAAGTTCACAATAACCGACAACAACTGAAGGGTGTTAGCAAACAAAGGTCTAATTCTTCTCAGACAGTTGAGTGATGTAAGGTTAAATCCATGATGTCCAACAACTTGGACAAACCGCGATGGACATAGGTAGTCAGTTAATTTTGAACGCGCCCTGACAGTGCTGTGTTAGTTTTAGTTTCCGCAACTCTGGAAGTAAGTTGAACTTTACTACCAGTCACGATTCCACTATTGCATTCCACGATGATAAACTTCGTCCACTTTGTTACTAGTCACGTAACTCACGTTACTAACTTTGGCAAGTTTTTGGAAAAACGGCAGAAGCGAAAGGTTAGTCGTTTATTTTTATGACTTTATTTCAAACTTTGTTTCAAGCCAGAACTTGAAAATTGCATATCCAGCGTAGAAGAGTGGGCTGAAGCTTACAGACAAGACTAAAAATCAATTGACAGCAGGCTGAGTTCAAGCGATATCGTAAAAAAAGTAACCGAGTAAATAAACAATTTCGTCCTAAATGCTTTCCAATAAAATCTGATTTCGAGACGTAGGCAAGCAGACAAAACCAATCGGAAACCTTTACGAACCTTGTGTAATAAAGTAAATTGTGTGTCTCCAAAGCTTATACAATATTCTTGAAGAAGCAACCTCATTAAGCTGCTATTGACATATCAAAGACAAGCGTTAGGTAGGGACGGAAATGGCTTCCATTATATTGAACCCCTCGGCAATGGTTCCGGAAAATGCAAATGCACATAAACGGGCAGATGGGATAGATTGATATGGAGCTTTTCGTATATTATGCGAGATTAAATATTGAACAGCTACGGCCAAACACATATCTATAGTAGAAATGTCCACACTTTTTACTAATGTGGACATCCAAACATCAAAGCCATTTATTTCAAATCCAGAAATGCATCCCGCAAGTCAATGATTGATTTTGATACTAAACAATAACATACAAGTTTGTAAAATTGCAACAGATTATAATAAGGTAGAATTGTAGTAAGTATACCCACGCCGAAAATGTTGTCTCTCGAGACTTCCCTCGTAAACTTGGGGTTTCAAATTCCGAAATCGACAACTAATAACAACTTTTCTTTTACTTGTTACATAAAAATTCCTTCGAGCGAGAAGTGGCGATAAAAAGAAAAATTAACGAGATTCGTATTTTATTCAAATCTTATCATAACAATGTGCTATACTCAAACAAATTAAAGGGAATTGTGAGGGGAGGCGATTTATTATTCAAATTAAAAAGAAAACCTACCAATAATTCTGCTTTACGAGCGCATTCGTCCGAATCGTAATTGAATCTCGACATAATGGCCGCCACTACTGTTTCACAGATAATTTGCTGAAAGAGACGTTTATTTGCTGATATAAATCTGCAATTATGTTGAAGACTTCTTCAACCTCTTGAAAATACACTCGTGTTCTGAATCAGTATAAGTAAAATGATTCAATTAAATAATTTAAATGATTCTCATTCATTTCTCTTTTACTTTGTTACCTGATACGAGTAAACAGGCCGGAAGAAGTAATCAATTTAATTCGGTAGGATTCTCTGGAGCGGAAAATAAGAGCCGGGAATGCCGGGATGCGTCATTGCTTAAGCCGTATTTGATTGTATCTTGAGATTCTAGAACCTACAGAATAGATAAATGGTCTGAAAGATTGCAGTGCATCATTACTAGTGCAGAAGCAAGTGGATCCCGCGGGGAGGCCGCGCCCGTACGTAATGTCATGCACCCCTTTCATGCTGACTCATCATTCACCCCGTGCGAATACGACGGTGCCGGGTAGAAATCAATGTGAGTGCTCGACATATCGATGCGTAAACGATATAAAGTTATGTATGTGGCTTCGGAAATATATTTCATGACACCTGGATTCTCATGGGCCTCCATTTGTCCTCATTACATTTTGGAACACTGTAGCTAATAAAGTTACAGACTCACTTTTATGATATACTTCACTAAAAGGATTAAAGAAAAGTTCAAGTGGGTTGTTTTCGTTACTTGTCTCAGCAGCCAGCAGAAGGCTTCGTTGCAAAGTTAAAAAACTAAGAGAACGTATTTGCTGCGTCACGCTAAATTAACGCTACCGTAAATTTTCAACTTATTAGGACTGCAAAAACAATTAACTTATTCCTTCCTTAAGATAATCTTACGAACAAAAGAGAAAAGTAACTGCGCACATAATATTAGGTACTTACGAACGAAGCCCAACTGATTTAAGGACAACTTATGTTTCTAAGTGGAGACCGTACTTATGATTCCCCGAGGAACATTTATTCTTTTGTCAGGGATTTAATATCTACAAATAGAAGAAATGGCAGAAACAATATAATTATGGCATAATGTTGAATGATTTAGGTATGTTATTTTTGGAGAGTGACAATTATTATTGCAAATACAATAAAACTGGCTAAGTATAGTTTGACTTGAAACAATTCCGTTGTCATCAAAGTGATTCGCTTTTTTGTATAGTTTGTGTGTACCTAGGTACGTAAGCTTCAGCAGAATAAAGGTGATATTATGTATTATAGATTCATACCATCTTTTATTCAGAAGGAACGCATCACTATACATTTTAGATATACATGTTCCCAGGGGTTCAGCTGAGAATTCGCAATAGCATTCGATTAAGTTTTCTTCAGGAGATTTATTCCCAAACAAAATTGTAATAGGACTAACATCAGCATTTGCTTTTTATTTTGACGTTGACGTGTTGATCATGTATAAAGGAGTAAAATGGACGTATTAAATCTACCATATATCCAATAACATCTGCTGATGAACTCAAATTTTAAAATACCAAACTTTTTTAGATTTCCCGAATGGAGATAATTACAATCTAATTTGACTGAAACAAAATACCAAATGTCATGGAAACATTTTGCTTACGCAGCAAATTCAACGTGATCATGATTGATTGCTATGAACTTTTTATACATCAAAGTTGGTATTTTACTGATGTTTGTACAATCATCTAAATAATTTGGTCTTCACGACAAACAAAGGATCCATAAAAAGACGCGGTCTACAATTTAGATTTATATCAAATCGATGCTTGTGGGAAATGTGATTTTACAATTTCATGGCGATTTATTTTTAACTTGCGAGTGGTAAAAATAAAACAGATCCAGCATTTATATGGAAAACGGAAAGTATTGTACACTTACGGAGGGATTATAGTACAAAGAAGACTGGATTCGCAAGATTTGAAGAGGGCAAAAGAGGGTTTGAAGGACCGAATGCGGATTTGTCAGGCTGCGATACAAACGTCATTGATTGCGAAGTGAGCAAAAAAATAAGATATACTAAATATCTCTATCTATGGCTCGTATTACAGAACGAGACTCAAGCACTGCTTGCTGCTTGAGTACAGTTAGAAAGGGATGGTGCTATTCATCGCATATAGCGCCATCCCTTTCTAACTGTACTCAAGCAAAGATTTGAGTCTGAGTTTGATTCTATAATACCAGCCTATGACTGATTTTTATTTCTTTTTCTTTTGACAACTAATCTTCAAAACCATTTAATTAGGCAATGTACTGATTTAAGTGGAACCTTGATGTTGATACTGAATTATGACACTACTGTTTGGAAAACTGAAGAATTCCATGAGAGATGCACTCTGTGACAAAACTTACACACCACGCCGATCAAAAGTTACGTGTTTATGGTCGTCAGACCATGACAAAATAAAATCCGCGTGTAATGCAAGTGATATGCGAAACTAAACAAAAGGCTCGATCCCCATGGCAGATAATGCGACTATGCGCCCGTATCAAAACAGTGACAATAGCGCTGAATGTCCAGCGTGCATTAGCGTTTAGCGTGTGTGTGACTGTGAGCATTGTTGCCAATGTGATGGTGTTGGCCGCACGCGCACAAAGCCCGCTCCATTTTGCTGCGATGACAATGAAGATTCGTTAATTGTTGTAATTGAACTGGGTCGGTGGGTAAAGTGTACGTAACATACAGCTACCAACTATCAATTTTATCATGGATTTATAAATCACACCGATGCAACAGAAATACTGTAATCTTTACTAAAATAATACCTACGCCGTTTGTATTCAAGTAAAACATGTTTTTGTCAGCACTTACACATTTTTTTCTGCCATCAAAATATACGTACCTACAACGACATACTTCACATCACATCACATCATAACAACAATTTAAAAATTGTTAGAGGTAATATAGCCAATTCCTCAGTGAAGAGGATTCCGGGAGTAGTGCGCTTCCAGCTTCGGCCTTATCGTCACTTAACATCAGGTGAGAATAATGAGATGAAGGCCAAGCACTATCCCGTTCGTTGTGAATAAAAAAACACAATATTAAATAGTTATCCAAGCAAAAAGATAAAATTAAATAGTTCGTATAAAAGAAATAACATTAAAAAAGAATAATTGAAACTTTCAAAAACATGACCAATCCAACCATCTACAAAAATACCTACTACAGTAAAACTGAATTTAACCGTGAGAACTCTAATGATGTAAATATAAATGGCAAAACAGTAGCGTAGCACGTCAGAGCATAATGCAGGTCATAAGCAAATTGCTCGTTGTTTTCATAAGAAGGCTGACTTGCAGGAACAGGCTCGCTCGCAGTCATATAACGAGGCTTTTAGACTCAAACAAAGAAACGCGAAATAATGAGACGACAAATATCAAGGACGTAGAGACACGTTTTAATAATTTAACCGTTTTCCTTTCGTTTCATTGCATGTTTTCTATCAGTTACCGACATTTATCTTTAACATTAGTCAGATCATCTAGCTAGGTATTTCAATAAATCTTCTTTCTTCTTATTTTTGTTTTTGGCAATCTACTTTCCGCTTGGAAGTAATTTTTGCCAGTGTCAAGTGTTGAATAGTTCAGTGGTTGATTGTTTCAGTTTCATTAAAATGCGGGTGCATCGCATTCTAATGCTGCTTGGAGCATTTGGCAGCAAGTATATCAAGACAGTTTACTCGGTAAGTTTTGCCGAGGTAGCGACCACTACAATAAAAGTCTCAGCTTCACACAACCAAGATCGCGCCTATTTCCATTATCCCACATATTGTTCAGTTGCGTAGACAAGACACTTATAACACAAAACTGCACCAATTTTAAGACACAATATCCACTATGAATAAATTTGCGAATAATTAAAATAGTCGCCGAACTGAACTCGACAAAATCCCGCCAAAAACTCCTTCATTAAATCTAGCTGCAATCAGTATCTTAGGAAGGATTATTAGGATTTTCGAATTAAACTCGTATGGTAGGCCTACATCTTAGATTATTTATATGTCAAGATAGACAGTCGAAGCAACGAAAGCGTCTAAAAAAATATCACCCAACAGTTGGGTGACCAAAACACGCACACATTGCCAGTAGTGTGACCCGGCCATAGTTTTTATTACAATACTCTTTGGGCGCAATGATGCTAAAAATGCACACCAACCTCAAAAAGTTGGCCTGTTTTGTTTAGTACGTCAAAAGCGACACTATCTGGACATATAAATAATCTAAGGCCTACATAAATAACTGTAGTTAAAAAGCTCCCTTCACTTCACAATAAAATGAAACCAGAAAATCCTTGCAATCCAATGAAGTTGTGATAATTTTGTGTAAGCGAATCAACGAATCGTTAGCTTTCAAACAATTTTTGTTTCAATCCATTTTACGGGCAAAAGGACCATTTCAGTAGACGTTAGTGTTTCACTCGTCAAATGGTTAGCTATAAATAGCAGCTCATGTCCGAATTGAGACATTGCATTGCCCAATTGGATTTTACGATCGCGGTCATTTCGTCTCCAACGACTAATTCCGCAGAATCGTCGCTGCAATATCCGTCGAAAATAGTTCAATGGATTAATTGAGTGCTTCATGTAACGCCTTCACTATTATGTCGATTATCCCATTTTTGGTCAATCGACCCTTTATTTTCTAGGATGACAAAAAATATCCTCATGTCCTACTTCATTAATCATTCATTAATAAAGAGAAGAATAGACGAAACTCGAGAGAGTATACCTTTTCCACAAAAGCTCTGTTTACCTTTAACCGCAAAGCTAACCAGCTTGGAAGAAAATATATATCTTAGGTAGAACTTTCGTTTCAATCAAAATTATAGATTCAAGAACAGGTTTTTCTAGCCAACTTCTACTGCTGCAGAATTATGAAAATCTAGGAATTTAAGTAGCATGAAAAGATCATAACAACATTTAAGGAGGCATTCTCCAGCAAACAATAGGCATTTGATCCGCTATAAGCAATCAGGGCACGCCATTAGTCATTGCGGACAATAAATGAATAAACGCTGCCCTGTCGGCCCCACCTCTGGGAGATTTATCGTCCAAATAGAAAGGGCCATCATTATTTTTATGACACGACTGAATACAGCTTTTGCTAGGTATTGGATGCAATATTTTTATTACTTTTTCTCCATCTTCTTTTCCTAGACTAGTCATATACTGTGCTGAACTCCTAGGCAGGCTAGGAATTTGTCATACTTCTGATTTAGAGATAAGTACAAGTTACGATACATCAGCAACACAAAAAATAAATTCAAACGCACTTTTTGGGACGATTTTTGGAGCTTTAAAACCGAATTTCAACATTACCCACCAAACCATTACCTCAATCAATATCTGTCAATCTTCCAATGTTAGTCGCAAGAATTTCCATACGTACTAAGTTCCAAAGTAACATGTCACATATTTCAGCCCATTGGGTGGCAGTAAAAGCAAACAGTCCATTACTCCGGTTGTAAAGGGTGAGGTGTCAGGGCTCATCGATCATCGCGAGCGTTTGGCCTCACACACAGGAACGAACCATTTTACGTGCTCTCTCAAAGATATGGGATGGGTGGGTTACGCTTGACGATAATTGACTGAGAAAACTTCTTTGAGAAAGGTCGGGATTGGATTTCTGGGAGGCTGATGAAGCAGTTTGTTTTTGTTAGGATAATAGACAAGGGATTTGTTTAATAGATGGTGGTAGGAAAATATAGACGATCCAAAAGTGTTTAATTATGAAGTTTATTTGAATAAAGCCATTTTGACTTTATTGAAAAAATAACACTTGTTTGTTTATACACCAATTGAGGTACCTAAACTATTATTATTTCGTCAGTCGCAATCACAACACGGTACTGGATGCAACAACACAATTTGCGATCGTCAAGGCAAGGAGCCGGAGAACTCTCGTTTCATTACCCACAAACCACAAATGAATACCAGTTGGTTCCAGATCGCGCGAGGTCGTTTGCGCTCGCGCACCACGGGACTTTTGTGAATCACTAACTTTAGAGATTTCGTACTGGGGATCACTGGATTGGAATGAAAGAGGTTGCCTGGGTACTTATTGTCTAATTTCCGAAATCTATCGCAATCGCTTTCAAGATGTAACATATTAATGCTTTTTTTTTGGCATAAATAAAAACTTACCAAAGAAATGCAGCGATGGGTCACATCCATCTGTCAAATGAAAGCGATTGCGATAGATTTTGAAATTAGACAATTAGCCCCCTGCAGCGGGACCGCCTAACTCTATCGCTTTGACTCTGGCTTTGGTTTATGACGTCAGTGCACTGTCCGTCTTGTCATCGTGTTATGATATGACAAGAACGGACAGAGCATTGCTATCGCTCTGGCTAAAGCTTTGAGTTAGGCGGTAGGGCCCCTGGTCTTGTTTTGGCAGGTTCAATCCAATATCTCAATGACGGAAAAAGGTCTTTTCTAAAATGAAGAAAACACGGTTCGAATGTGGTTTGTGGAACAACAGGAAAAAATGTTCCCAAAAATTTAAAGTTAGCTAATCGGAAACTTATTTTAGACAGGCAGAAAGAGCCTAGGTAATATCACAGTAATATTGAAGATTATGCTTTAACCGAATTGGGGTGAAGCCAAGAAACTTTAAATGGTCTTAACGGCCATTTGATGGCTGGGAGGTGTAATGGTTGGCGACTCACTGTGGTTCCCAGCGGCATCGATTAGGCATAATTTGTAGGATAACCCTCAACTCGTTTTTCTGCAGAGCTGTTGCACAATTTAATAAATTTTCTATGGAGCATCCCTCTATTGATATTTTTGGTATAAGGCCGGCTGCGATACGTCGCATGATCGGCGCCTCATACTTTGATAAAGATATTGTCAAATAAAATTGTTATTTTAATAACATTAAGTAATTATACGCCATGCTCGGCGTTTCCCTGCGTGATCGAATCAGAAATGAGGAGATCCGCAGGCGAACTAAAGTAACCGACATCGCTCGAAGGATTGCTCAGCTAAAGTGGCAGTGGGCTGGACACATAGCGAGAAGAACCGATGGCCGTTGGGGCGGAAAGGTTCTTGAATGGCGACCGCGCACCGGACGACGCTCCGTGGGTAGGCCCCCGACAAGGTGGACCGACGATCTGGTGAAGGTTGCCGGAAGCCACTGGATGTGGGAAGCGCAGGACTGATCGTCGTGGAAATCCTTGGGGGAGGCCTATACCCAGCAGTGGGTGTCGTGCGGCTGATATGATGATGATGAAGTAATTATATAACCTAGATTACAAATTGTATCTGTATTTTACCCACATAGGCACCTACTTGTTATTTAGTCGATAATTTTAATTACCCATATTGTGAAAACTTGTAAATGGCTTATATTTACATATTTTGTAATTACTCATATTCATATTGTATTTCACATCTGTAAGTTTTCCTAACAAAATAAAATGAAATAAAATGTTTGACAGCTAGTCTAGTCATGGTTGTAAGTCGATCTCCGCCTCCGTTTTGTATAGAACTTAATTATAATTTATTTATTAACAATTTTGACAATTTATTATTTCATCTGGCGGACAAAGAGATCAAGTTTTTATTATTTGCTAGTGTCACTTATTGTAGAATGTGCCGTAACAAAAATAATCAACAATAGGCATGTTGACTATTTTTTTATTTTATATTACAAAAATTACCCCTAAAAAAAAGAAACATTTGTATAAGAATTATTACGCTAGCATGAAAACTGCCCGAGATATCACAGTTTGAAATGCACAAAATTGGACTCACCCGAAAACGCTCCATACTAACGGCTACCAAGTTATGAGACGTCACGCCTTCCTACGTTGTATGCAACGCGTGGGAAATTTGTTCGGCAGCTATATTAAATATTGTGTTTATCAAATGGTTTCTTTGACAAATTTGCTATAAATTTTACGGACTAATTAAATGTATTATTTATTTTAACAAATTTTATACTTTTTAAATGGACTTGTCCACCCAACTTTGAAGGGTCATAAAACAAATAATACGCAATATATAAAACCAAGAGGTATACAAGCTACTCCAAAAGTTTGATATGTTTACGATTTTTATTAGTATTTCGTTATTTTATTCATAAGTCAACATCCCTATTATTTAGTCTAATTAAAACGTTTTGTTTATTTAATGAAGTTAGTATCGTGGGTTTAGCTAATAAGCAGAAAATTTTACGAAGCAACAATTTACAAAAAGTCGCAAATTTAGGTCACTCCGTCGCAGACCAATTTTGTGGAATTAGCAATCATCCTAATTTGAAGCGCGGATAAAACCTCCTTATCATAATACCTACCAGTCTAAATTAAAAAAAAAGTAATCTTCGCTCGGACCTTTTTAATCATTTTCCGCGCAGTCGGCAATCGCGGGGCAGCAATCAAGAAGTTTAATTACCCCGAACGAAAGGACTTGTGGGTTGTGGAAAGGATGGTTAAACGTTGTCACAAAATAAGTAGACTTGAAGTAAAAGAGCCACTCGGAATAAATCGCTTCCTGTGAACGCACACATAAGCATTTCGTACAGACAATCTCAGCTAAGGTCATTGATATGACCTGATGGCTGTATTCAGCACTGTAGCAGCAGTTACCAAGGTGTTCCTAGAGCAAAAAAAACAAATGACTGACGGTGGCGTTTTCGAATAAGGTCACAGAGACGATCTTCTCTGTGCTTCTGTCTTAAAAGGCTGATGTACACGAGTAAAGTAATTAGTAGAGTCAACTATCATACTATTCTACCAGTTTTAGAAGAGTAACTGCCTACACGTAATTGACATTTTATTAGTCCAGAGTGGTTAATTGCGTAATTAGTCTTAGTACGCCAAGAACGTATAGAAACGTAAATAAAAATATTCTACTAAGCGTGTACATAGTCGAGGGGCGGTAAATTGTACGGTAGAGTAGAATGGACGCCAGGGTGGTGGGATGGAAAGTGGTAGAGTGGTAGAGTAGCTTGCTCACGGTGCTAGCTACTCTACTCTTCCAAATTTCAGTACCTACTCTACTCGACCAATGCCTCAGTAGAGCATTAAGACCAATTTAATGCTGTCTACATTAGTATAGTTAGTAAGATAGTATACTTCACCATGCTACTCTATCTTAATGTATGTACTCTACCCGTGTACAGCATGCTAAACACACTGGTGCCCAATCGCGCAAATTCTGACCGATAAAACCAAAACCGTTACGTTGTCATTTAGATTATATTTATATTAAAATCTTTGGTTTAGCTTTAGAATTCTCATTTAATTTGTTCAAGATTGGCATCCTATAGGCTCCTTGACTTGCTTTGCTTTCAAAATTTTTAACATAACTAAGGCCAGTACGAGTATTTTTTCAGTAAACGAAACTGAAACGGTAACGATTTAGCTTTGGTTTTATCATTGAAAATTGCGCGATTGGACCCTGTTCCGTGGTTGGATTAATTTCCTTGCCTGACCTACTGTAGTAGCTATGGTAACGGTGTTGTTTCTTTCGCGAAACAGGGGTTCGATGACTGAAGGGGAAAACTTGAGCTTAGATACTGTTACGCCATTGATTTTAAATGTTGCGGTCGCTAATTTATTTGTTTCCTCGTAAAACATATAAAAAGTAATAGGAAATTTCATACCAAACACGTCAAGCATAGGGCAGAAAATAACGAAATTATAAAATATTGTAATGATGAAACCTTTGTAAATATCGAAATAATATTCAAAGGTGTGCTGTTAATATTTAACCCTTATATTGAAGTGAAAAAGAATCGATAAAATGTGAATAATCAAAGACGCTCCCGCAAAAGAAAGCGCTTCCGGCCTATAAGAATCGCCATCCGGCTCGGAATCCCGGCGGCGTCCCTAAGGATTTCTGACGTCACGTCCGTCGTTTTACAGCTCCCATTACCCTATGTAAGGAAACCAGAAACATGGGAGCGAGATTTGACATAAAATCTGCCACGATTTTTATTTCGGTGCAAAATTTTCTTGTATTTGATTTCGGCAAATATTTCTGTCGTTTTATGGAACAATGTTACTTTATAACCAAAGTATAAATCTATCTATCAACCGCCGAATAAATATTTTAACCGTCTCTGTGGTCTAGTGGTTCGCCCACGCGTGTAAGACGCAGGGGTCCCGGGTTCGATTCCCGGAGGTACAATTTGTACTCGGTTTGGTTGGTGGTAGGGCTTATTTCAAGTCCGCCTGGCTAGCTACCACCATCTTACCTAAGTCCAGCGTTGCCATTTACACGGCAATCGGGGTCAATAATGAACCTTGCTACGGCTTTTTATGGCAGAACTTTTCATACAAACACGGCAATTTCATATGCTCTAATTCTTTTAGGAGTGCAGTAATTCTATCGAAACACGGCAATCATTGCTTTTTTCCGCCGATCTACGGCAATTTCACTGACAAAACACGGCAATTAAAAAAAATACAATGGCAACACTGCCTAAGTCTGACGCCATAACAACAATTAAAAATTGTTGTATTCCGGCAGTTTGAGGTAAGTTAGCCAATTCCTCAGTGATGATTTCGGGTGTAGTGCGCTTCATCCTTCCGGCCTTATCGTCACTTAACATCAGGTGAGGTGAAGGCCAAGCATTACCCCGTTGAGCATAAAAAAACAACGTCGCGTTGGGTTCAAATATTGTGGAACATTATTGGTTTGTTGAAGAATTTCCCGGATTTCCACGTCTCTCTGTTTGGCATTGTTCAATTTCCGCTCCCGTCAAACATTTATTTTTATTACACTGCAAAAAGAATATTGAATTCCACTTTTCATTTAGTGATTTTCCTTGTATATTATCCGTGTCAAAAGCTAAAATTAAAAGTAAATCCGTAACTAACAAAAAATACGATTCCGTGTTTGTCGCACAGATCGCACTTCAACCACAATATAGAGAGAGTACAGTAGTTGAGCTTAGCACTTGCGCGTTCGAGCAACGCACACATAGACATCTCTCACCAACACTGTATAACTGCAATCTCATACCACTCTCAAAACAGGGGGTCAAGTCTACTAATGTTTACGTCAATATCGTAGTTCAATGGTGTTTGACTGGTAATGCTTTTTGACACAGTTCTTGTTTCTTAAACCCAAAACTGAAACACGTTGTGTTTCTTAATCCCAAAACGGGAACATATTGTGTGTTAATTTTGGGTTTAAGAAACAAGAACTGTGTCAAAAAGCATTACCATTAGAACACCATTGAACTATGATTTCGACAAAAACATTAGCAGACTTGACCCCCTGTTCGAGTACGTGACACAGCGGCGAGAGCTGCCTTTGTGTGTGTGCGATGCTCGAGCGCCCGTAGTACTAAGCTAAACTCTTAGATTATTTATCTGTCAAGATAGACAGTCGAAGCTACGACAGCGTCGAAAAAAATATCACCCAACAGTTGGGTGACCAAAACACGCACACATTGTCAGTAGTGTGAGCCGGCCATAGTTTTTATTACAATACTCTTTGGACGCGATGATGCTAAAAATGCACACCACCTTAAAAAAGTTGGCCTGTTTTGTTTGATACGTCAAAATCCTAAGACTCTACCTAGACATATAAATAATCTAAGGCTAAACTTCTGTTAGTCTTTCTATTTTGTGCTTCAACGATTAGAGCAAAACAACTCGTTAGTTCGTTAGTTGTGTTTTACGAGACGAAAAACAAATTAAGATATAGTTTCGTCTTATGTTTTTCCTCATTAGGGCATTGGCGCCATTGATAGCTGAGCATTAACTAAATTGTTTGGAACGTGTTCGATCCAATTAGGATACAGATAATAAAAATGCAAGCTCTTTCTGAAAACCAGGAATAATAAACTCCTGTGCAGAACATTCGAGGAGTTTCAAGCTTTCTTCTTCCAATATTGTGTTTCTTTGTCTGGTCGCGTGGACTAGCGATAAGGTAAGATCCCAGTTTGCAAGATCTTGCAATTATTTACTTAAACGGATGGTAAACCTTTTTTTTTTTTTTTTTTTTTTTTTTTTTTTAAATTTATATCATGCGATCAGTCTCTCGGACTATGAGCAGATTTGTTGCTAAGTATGACGTGTAGAGCAAGGCGCTCCATCGAGAGCCCACTCATTCTTGAATTGGTCTTGGCCGAGTTTTACATATCTGGTAGTTTGCGCCTTTTCAGGCGTCTCATACAATCCGGCAATGTCAGCTGTTTTGCTAGTTCATTTGGGTGATTGTCTAGCCTATTCTTGTATTTGTCAAATATCCTCGAGATTTCATCCCTGACAGTGTTGATATGGAGTTGTTGGTGAACTTCTGAGTTGCGAATAAACCAAGGAGCATCTGAGATCTGTTTCAGGATATAATTCTGTGCTCTTTGAATTTTATTGACATTGGAGTCACTAGCCGAACCCCACAATTGAAGTCCATAGGTCCATATTGGCTTAAGGATGGCATTATACAGGAGTAACTTATTGTCTACAGACAACTTTGAGTTTCTTCCGAGCAACCAGTACATTCCTCGGTACTTAAGGTTTATTTCGTCTCTTTTTGTTTGAATGTGCTTGGCCCAGGTAAGACGACGATCTAAGTGAATACCCAGGTATTTGACTGATTCACTGGTTGGTAGAGGGTTGCAACCCAGTCTCACTTCAGGGCAGTTATCTTTTCGAAGTGTGAATGTTATGTGGATCGACTTTGATGGGCTTGCCTTGATTTTCCATTTTCTTAGCCATTGGTCGACATTGTCGAGACTTTTTTGTAAAAGCTTAGAGGCTTCCTCACTACTTGTGCTAGCTGCTAAGATGGCAGTATCATCTGCAAATGTAGCCACAGTTGTCCCCGGAGTTTCAGGTAGGTCTGATGTGAAGATTGTGTATAAAATTGGTCCAAGGACCGAACCTTGTGGTACTCCCGCAAGGATTTCACGAAAAGTAGAGGTGCAATCATTTTCCTTAACTTGGAAGAGTCTGTTTTTAAGATATGATGACAGTATTGGATAGAAAGTGTGTGGAAGGAGCGTTTTGATTTTGTACAAGAGACCCTTGTGCCATACTTTGTCAAACGCTTGCTGCACGTCCAAGAAAACTGCAGAGCAATATTCTTTACGTTCAAAGGTGTCTCTAATGAATTTGCATACCCTGTGGACTTGTTCTATGGTTCCGTGTTCTTTTCTAAATCCAAACTGATGATCTGGAATTATAGCTTTTTCTGAGAGTATTTGAAGTATTCTTATTAGCAGCATTTTTTCAAACAGTTTAGATATAAGCGGTAACAGGCTAATTGGACGGTACGACGTCACGTCATGCGGTGATTTGCCAGCTTTTGCTATCATTATGATTTGCGATATCTTCCATGCAGCTGGAAAATATCCTGTTCTCAAGACACTATTAAACAGTACAGTGAGAAATACTATTCCTTTTCGTGGCAGTTCATTTAGCACCTTTTTATCTATTAGGTCAAATCCTGGCGCTTTTTTTTCCTCCATGTTTTTTATTAGAGATTTAATTTCTCGGGGCGTTGTCGGTCTTACTGGTAGGTCTAGTTGGAAATCTTGTTGGAGAACTTCGTTCATGGATGAGTCGTCCGTTTCTTCATCACCATCATTGGGTTTGAATACTGAAGCAAGATGATTTGCGAATGCATCCGCTTTTTCTTGTCGAGTACGAGCCCATGTATTGTCTTGCAAGCGAATTGGAGGTTTAGGTGTGATCGGAGTTTTACATACTCTCCACAATGAATAATTCGTTGTTTTAGTGGCTGTTAAGTTTTCAATTTGGGATTGTGTGGTAGCATTCTCTGTTTCCTGGATGAGATCTCGCAATTCTCTTGCTGCCTTGTTAAATGCAGTTTTATCGGACGAGTGTCTACTCGTATGCCATACTCGACGAAGTCTCCTCTTTTCCAAGATTTTGTGACGTATATCTATAGGAACGGTTTTGTGCCTGGGGGTAGTCTGCTTTGATTCTGAAGTACTGGTCCATGATGCTTTTTGGATTGTTTGAGTAAATTTTATGGTAGCATTTTCAATATCATCACTAGTTTTTAAACTAATTTTCAGATCTAGTTCTTCTTGTATAATTTCACGGAATCGATTCCAGTCCGTACCTTTATTGTACAGTTTTGGAGGAGTTGTTTTTTCCAAGACATGGACACTGATTGTTAAAATAACTGGAGTGTGATTCGATGATCCATCTAAGCATGATTCTATTTTGAAAAATAGTCTGGAGACTCCTTTTGTTATGAAAAAGTCTAAAAGGTCCGGGAGCTTATTTGGATCTGTAGGCCAGTGCGTTGGCTCAGATGTCGCAATAGGAGTAAGGTGGTTTGTATCAACACTTTTTTTAAGTTCTCTGCCTCTGGTCGAGATTAATCTCGATCCCCACATGGTGTGCTTACAATTCCAATCTCCACCGGCTACGAACCTATTTCCCAATGAATTCAGGTATGTTGTGAACTGGGCTTCAGATATTCTGTGCTTTGGTGGACAGTAAACGGAAGAGATGTTGATATCACCGTGTTTGTCATGAACTGTCACTGTTGTTGCCTGTATGGCTTCAGTTTTGAAGTGAAGCGATTCATGATGTTTTATTGAAGATTTGAGAATTACTGCAGTGCCACCATGCGCAGTGCCGTCAGGGTGATTGGTGCTATAAATAGAGTAGTCTTTTATCCTGATAAGACTATTGCAGGTAAAATGTGTTTCCGATATAAGCAGAATGTCAAGGTCATGTAAATGTAGTAGGGCCTCGACTTCGCTTTTGTTGGGTGATAGTCCATTTATGTTCCATGTAGCTATCTTTAAGGACTTAAACTTAACTTCTGGACTATGGTTGATATGAGGCCGAGTAGGGTACTCATTTGTTGTAGCATCAAGTCAATTTTTTCAGACTGTTTTATGAACATCTCTTCTAATGTTAGGTTTGTAGTTGACTCTTTATGATTTGGCATATTTTGGTTTGGTTTAGGCATATTTCTGTTATTGTGCTTTACTTTATCAGAGTAGCTCATGTTCTTCGTATCTTGATTTTGTGTATCTTTGTGTTTTGGTAGTGTGGGGTTTTCACCTATATTTCTTTTGCGTTTTTTTTCGATCTAGTATCTCCTTATAGACCTCACATCCCTTGTAGTTTGCAGGATGGGGCCCTTGACATAGGGCACACGTTGCTGGTGTAGATCGGTCAGTCTTTCGACAGTCACTTGTTTTATGTGATTGTCCACATTTGACGCAGCGGAATGGCCTCATGCAATAATTCTTTGAGTGACCATACTGCTGACAGCGCTGGCACTGAACTATTGTTTTGCTTTTTTTGGGATCTTCTATTGTAACCCTATGGTGGTAGATGTATTTGATTTCTTTTGCAGCTTTGTTGTTCGGTCCGGCAACTAGGTTTATAAAGAATGTTGAGGTTGGTCTTTTATCTGGGCCAGATCTTGCGTTGATGATTTCTCCGACTATTTGGTTGCCTGTCTCTTCAAATGCTTCCTTGATTTCCAGGTGTGGAGTAGTGTGATGTAGATTTCTGATCACCAGCCTGTAATGTCTGTTGTCTTTCCTGTTGAACGTGTGACCTATGAGACCATTTTCTCTTACTATTGTTATTAGTTTTTTGTATATTTCTACATTTTCACAATTTATACGGAGTTGATTTTTATTAACAATTTTATATGTGAACTGGTTTCTATCAATTTTTTCTTCTAGGAGAACGGTCAATTTATTTATGTCTTCAACACCATATAATATAATTGGTGGAGGTTTACTGACTTTCCGCGTCTTTGTTTGCTCATCTGCATTGATTTGATCTACTGGTAATCCAGCGTATCTGTTCTCTGTTCGTACAGATTCGGGTGAATGAGTATTGGATAACTTCCTCTTCTTTTGTGGATTCCTTACAGTGGGTACTTTTTGCCAGTCGGGAGGTCCTCCTTTTTCTTGTATTTCCATACTATCTTCAATTAGGACTGCTGGATCACTAGTAGTTTTATGAACAGTAATGTTTCCTAGTGAAGCGCTTCTTGGTCGTGTGATAAACAAGCTTGGATGAAAAGCTTGCTGAACTAATTTTTTATTTTGTTTGGTTTGGATGGTAAACCTAAAAGGAATTTCCTCTAGGCTTTGTACTATTTAATACGTGCTACATTAATCTGAACGAAAGAGTACTTATATCTATGGGGGGGGGGGGGGGTCCAATAATTACTTGAGGTGATTTTGGCGATTTTTCGACCCTCCCCCTTGGTAAAATGTCGTGAGATTTGACACCCTCAGCCCCCATAATTCTCACGGGAGATTTTCCAAAACGTGTATTTTTGGTGTAGGTAATTACGTTGATCTATGCTTGCTTGCTTTGCATTTATTTAAATAAACATTTATTGTTTATGATTATAACTAAAATGAAACCATATAGATTTGAAAATTACAGCTCGAGCCAGCGAGACCGTAAAAGTTCTGGATTAAGCACATTAAAATAAATTAAAATGGCGATATGCGATCAAAAGGTTCACGGTTATTTGAAGGTTAATATTAAACGAAAAACAGAAAATTTGGATTTTGAATTGTGTGAAATTATTTTTATAACATTTTTCAGTAAAACTAAGAATTATTTATTCGTCGCACAAAGGGGCCAGCAAGCATCAAGGGCAATAAAGCAACAAGGGTAACCTTGTTTTTTTTTTTAATTTAAAGAAAGGCAAACAAACATAAACCGACGACTTACATGTTTACTTAGATTAGAGGTAGAATAAAATCTGAGAGATCTTAAGATGCGCGGTCAACAATTGGCTTTGATAACTTTTTGAACATGACTGGAAATCTCAAAACCATTTCGAGGAATAAGCTTTCGGTGCAGTGTCTACTAATTAAATTTAAAAAGAATTCTATATTTTTAAAGATATTTATAATATTCAATAAAAAGCTTTAACCTTCAAATGACCTTCATATGACGTCATCACATACAGATCCCCCAGCCATAATAAAAAAAAAGAAAAAAGGGCAAAGACAATTTTGACAATGAACTTGGCATTAGGGATGGTGGAAGGTGGAAGTGAAAAAATATCGATATAGGTAATATTTCTCAGAAAAAAATGAGATGAAATGGGATGATGACTAAGTAATGGATTCTAATTTTAAGGTTTTGTAAAACATAAAAAATAGAAAAATAAACCCCTACGCGAAATTTTGGCTCGATTTGACGAATTATACGATGATTTTTAAGACTCAAAAGTAGGAAAAAATCAAAATGCTCCAGTAACAAAATAGTGTCGACTATTAGAATCCATACGTAATTACAAAAAAAAATGTTTTGGAAAAATTATAGTAAAAACATCTATCGAAATATCAGAGTATATCGATGAACTTATCTCGTAATTTTTTCCACATCCCTACTATTAAATGTTTGTAAATAGAAATAAAGTATGCACATATTTTCACAATGTTTATTATGTTATCCTGCAAATTTATCAGTTCACAAGCAATCGTTATAATTTTATCCATGTAGACGTTCAACTACATCCAAAATAGACACAATACATACAATACATTTCGCAATTTGGGTAGATTGGGCGTGTCAGTTTTTACAAAGTTTTTCAGCTGAGTTTCCACAGGTAAGCATTTTTATTATAATTTTACCACCTCAAAAATTATTGCGGCAAATTAAGAATGTAGGTTAGAACCGTCACTACTGGATTAAATGAATAAAATAGAAGAAATATTAACTATAATTTATTTGTTTACAAACAACCATAAAGTCATTATGACAGGTAATGACACTTGGCCGTTCTTTTTCTATAAGTAGATGGCAAAGGTTTTCCTTCTTAAAATTTCATGCCACTAATGACGTCATTCCGGTTGACCATATCCGTTCGACAAATATATTTATAAAAAAATAAATACGGGACCAAATGTTAAAATATTCAAATTAGTTTCTTAAATTGGCCCAATCTGTAGTAAAAAAATATAAAAAAAATACCTTTTATTTTTTAACCAAAGCCAATTACACTCATCTCTCGAGCCATGATTACCATGGAATCCATATAGATGCAGCGCAACTGACTAACATTTTCTTGGTTGAAGATTTCTATGATGTGGAATGCAATATAATATTTTAGGAAGAAATGTGTTAAACGCATTTGTTTCTATTCTTCTTATAACCTTAATTTTGGCTCAGATGATTAGTTCCGAGATCACTGACCGGCGGCTGGGTGTGTGTGGCACACCAATCGGCGCGGCATCAATCTAAATTCAGGAGGGATCCTTAGCCTTAATCAGGAGCGCTACGTCTTGTGTAATAAGTCTTTATGTACAGTTTCAGAAAACCACTTTCAGCCATAAAAATGTTCAAAATAATGACCTTTAAAAATGCTATAGGATTTGATTGAACAGTTTATAAATATTTTATCAATTTGACTTAATTCATTAAAGACGGTCATCTGCCTATCCATACTAATATTTTGGACTGATTTTGACGAAATTAGGTTCGGATATAGATGGGGTCTTGGGGACATAGGCTACTTTTTGTCCCACTGCTGGGCACGGGTCTCCACCCGCACGATTTGTTGTGGGCGGAAAGTTAATTTCTTATAATTTTGCGCTTTGTCCTTTTGCCAAATAAACTTATTAATTTATTATTGAGGTCCTTAAATACCTCAGAGTGGTGCCCTCGTCTTTATTTTTATTGCTCGCTAAAGCCTAATGATGAGCTATTGTTGCCTAAAGTAGCCACTTTTTAGGGTTCCATAGCCAAAATGGCAAAAAACGGAACCCTTATAGATTCATCATGTCTGTCTGTCTGTCTGTCTGTCTGTCTGTCTGTCTGTCTGTCTGTCCGTCCGTATGTCACAGCCACTTTATTCCAAAAGTATTAAGACTACATAGTTGAAACTTGGTAAGTAGGTGTATTCTGTGAACCGCTTTACGATTTTTACACAAAAATAAATAAAATAAAAGATTAAGGGGGGGCTCCCCATACATGGAACTGAAACTGAAAATATTTTTTTTCATCAAACCAATACTTGTGGGGTGTCTATAGATAGGTCTTTAAAAATGACATTGAGGTTGCTAAGACTATTTTTTTTCAAAGTCAACCGTTTGAAAGATATCTGCCGCCAAAGTGGTAAAATGTGTGTCCCCCCCCCTTTAACTTTTAAAGTAAGAGGGTGAAAAATCTAAAAAAAATATATGCTATAGATCTTAATAAACACTTTCAACGAAAATTGGTTTGAACGAGATACAGTAATTAGTTTTTGAGATATAGTACATTTTCCAAAACCGCAAATATAACTTTGTCATTCATACAAACACTGTGAAAAACAAAGTTATTTTTTCAGACGAAAAATGATAGCGGTATTAAAATATGGTATGGTATATAATGTACCTACGGAACCCTACTGCGCGTGGCCCGACATGCACTTGGGCGGTTTTTGCTCTTTTGCGTACTACCTACTACTACAACGAACTATATTTTACTGAGGTTATTGTTTGTAAATAAACTATAGAACCTTAGCCATAAGAATAAATAAAACTTACTAGAACGGACTCTTCTTTATCCAAGTCCCAAATGCCGCCATTTATATAACTACTTCCCCCTTCACGTCGCTACGCCCCGCTGTCGTCCAGGCCTGTTGCCAGGGTTGCTTACTGTAAAATATTGCTTACGTTTAAAGATAATATTGCTAAAATCTGATTTTTTCTTTAGTTTTGAATCATTATTTTAGTCTAGTTAGTAGATACAAAAATAAATTATTCACTTTTTCTGGGTAAGTACTTACCTACTCCTGAGTTAGTATAAATAAAGTAAATAAACATTTAGTATGGAAAATAAATTAAATTTTGAACAAAAATGTACCTACCTTCTTCTACAACATTTTTAGGTTTTAATCCTCATACTGTTTCGTTATGTTTCAACTTTCATCACGTAACGAAAGCACAGAATAGATACGAAATAGTATTGTATAAAGCTGGGTATGACTGATACTCTATTTATTATAGGTACTTTAAGGCGGTTGTATGGCCATACACACCACAATAACTTGACGCCATTGTAATTTGTTTCCAAGATCGTACGAAACGCACAAACAGGCAAACGCGTGTGCGGCGACGCTGGCCGTGGCAGCCCGATTGAGTTTCTTGTTTTGTTTAACAAGTAGGCTAATATCGTGACTTTGAGCCCGTTCGGGGCGGGAGTGTCCGTTCTAGTAAGTTTTATTTATTCTTATGCCTTAGCTTCAATCTGTACTTATACATGGGAATTTTCGATACATTATGTACTTAGCGAGCAATAAAAATTAGATTAGGGCTACTTTGAAGTATAGTGTAGGTAGGAGCCCTTATAAATCATCGTAAGCGCCAGGCCATACGTATTTGGCTTGTTCGATTAAGAATGTCAGGATTTTAGCAACAGTAAATATCACCAATCGCGACAAAATCGCAGGCTGTCAAGCGTAGAGCGGCTGGCCGACGAAGGTCAAATGTGTTAGTGCGACGGACGTTACACGGCACTCACAGATACAATGACTTGATAGCCCAAGGTATTAAGGCGGTTGTATGACCGAAAGTGGCGCCCTCAGAGGTTTTTATTTAATAAGTTATTAATAGAAAAAGATTTTAATAATGTTTATCGTGGAGATTTTAGGGCCCATGGTCTAGTATTTTTAGAAGGTATCACTACAGGCCCTCGTAGTCATTCGTAGAAGTAGATAGCAAATGTGTCAAAAACGGCCACTTTTAGCAGTTTTTCTATCTACTTCTAGCAGTGACTACTAGGGAATGTAACGATACCGTCTAAAAATACTAGACCATGGGCCCTAAAATCTCCACGATAAACATTATTAAAATTGTGTATTAGAATTTTAATATTAAATAAAATTCACCGCAGCGCCACTTTCGCTCAGGGTACCACCTTAACAACAAAGCACGGTGGAAATCAACCGATTATCGTCAATAGAATTTGCCTGAGGATTATTTTCCTCTTGAAAAATGCCTCGGTTGAGGCTTCTTGGCTTGGCGTTTACCCAGCAGCGGGTGTCGTGCGGGTTATAACTTAATCGCATGTTACTTCTTCGCAAAAGTCTCATATTGGAATATGGATTACTGAGATATGGAGAGGTATGGGTAATATTAAATACTGTTACTGTTAAACAAATATACACATCAACTTTGTGTTATTTTCATACAAACGAGGTAACTTTGAAGCCTTGGTTTCCTGCCAGGGATGTACCGTGCTGTGATCTGATGATGGCCATCCAGGGAGTGAATGGAGGAGATTCAGATCGTCATACACACCCAACTGATCTGATCAGCATTCTAAAAGATTAATGGGTCAGGGTTCTCAGTTTGAGGATTTCCATACATTTTCATGCTATTTTCGCGGTTTTTTTTAACATGTCCTTTACTTTTAAAGAATGCTGGTCAGATCAGTTGGGTGTGTATAGCGATCTGAATCTCCTAAATTCACTCCCTGGATAGCCGTCATCAGATCACAGCACAGTACATCCCTGGCAGGAAACCAAGGCTTCAAAGTTACCTCGTTTGTATGAAAATAACACCAGTATCCCTAGACAAAGTTGATGTGTGTAACTAGAAATGAACAGAAAATCTATCAGAATCACGTCAAGACATTCATGAGAATAAACTTGAATAGATGTGAATCTGTATTAGCTTGTCAATAGTGGAAGGTTGTGAATGCTCTAAGACTCTAAGTGGTGGAAGCATCAGATTACCATCCGAAATTTGGTTCCTGAAAGAAAGATTAAATTAGCTACCTTCTGAATGTTGCTGAGTTGGAGTTACATTGCTGTATTCGTCCTATTGGACGAATGTTGGACAAGTAGCTGAGCTGCAAGCTACACTGCAACTACATATTATGTAGTGTGTGTAAGTGTTTGTTGTTCAATAAGGCAATAGTAACTGGCAAACATTATATATTCTGTGTTACTGCGGTCGCAATTCAGAGTGTAAATTAATCCTTTTATTTAGAAACACATAATTTGTTTTCTAATTTGGATAAAATCATAAAATATCAATCACTAAGCTTTTAGTCTTTAGTCACGCAATCATAGAATAATCACATACATACAGAATCCAGATGATTGATGATGATATACATTCGGAATATTAATGAATATCACATAACTAAATTAAAAAGTCAATTAGATGCGGAATGTGAAAACCGCAAACACAGTCAATTATTATTAATATTCAATTATATGTGAAACGTAAGTTTTGAACGCGATTTGCTGATTAAAATAAATTAAACTTTAGTTTCATTATTGCATGGTTTTAATACTTTGTGGAGTCAAGCTGTATTGTAGGAAAACGTTTTTCGATCGCGCCAGGATTGGTGATGGATAATGTTATTAACGGGGAGTAAAAGGCATCTTCAAGATAACTATCACCGAAGTAGAACTAGAATTCAGAATTTCAGAATTAGTGAAGAAAAATAGCAAAAGACGCATTGTTGACGTAAAGGCTGGTTTACATTATCTTAGTATTTAGTAGAGTGCTTAGTAGCGTGCGAGTAGATTCGAATGCGAGTGCTTTAGTAGTTTTGGTGCCTTTCCAGTGACCGTTTACACGCTTCCAGTAGTGTCATTTTCGCCATACCTAGTACCTATTATTTAATTCAATTACACGTTACGCGTTCACCGGCAAATGCACTCTACTAAAGACGCTACTAAAATGTCGATTTACATGCTTCCAGTGCAAGTGCGAGTAAAATATCGCGCGGGGGGGTGGTGGTGGTGCTACTGGAAAGCGAGTAGAAAGGCTACTAGAACGTTACTCTCTTTAGTCATAAGACGACCGTTTACATGTTTCCACTAAAGCACTCTCCTAAAGCACTCTACTAAAGACTAAGATAATGTAAACCAGCCTTTAATGACATAAATGTTGAGACTTGAGTTCTTTTGTCGGCTGAAGCTAAAGTTTAGGGTGAGAATATTTATTACAATCAAGATTAATTAGTTTTGTAAATTATAGATCGTTTTCCTAGTGAACTAACCCCCAATATCAAGCGTAGCTGCACTGTAACCACTTGTAACTCTGTTGACTATGGTCTATGAGCATTTGAGTACCTATTTCAAAGATGGGAATGTGAGGGAAGTATCAATTAAGTCGTGGTGTAAAATGTAGGTATCATGTATTTTTACCGACTTCAAAAGGAGGGAGGTACTTAATTCGACCCGTTTTATTTTTTATTTTTGTATGTACACCGATTACTCGAAGACGGCTGGACCGATTGAAATGATTCAAACGTTATTATATTAGGTAAACACCCAAGTTGGTCCCATTTTTTAAAATTTTGAAATCGGTTCAGTACTTTTCTAGTAATCTTGAAAAAAGCACGAAAATAGTATGATTTTGTGTGAACTACCTCGATGATCAGTCGTATAACTTCTTTGTTTATGAACTGAATAAGATAATTATTTTTTTGTTGGAAAAGGGATATCTTAAGTGTAGTTCTTTAACCGACTTAAAAAAGGAGGTTCTCAGTTTGACCCGCATGTATGTATGTTTCTCCGCGATTAACTCACGTTTGGCTGAGCCGATTTTTCTACCTAAATAATATACCTACATTACCTAATACAAAAGGTACCTACACTAAAAATCAAAAAATACAAAATTGTTTAAAAAAACAAAAAACCGACTTCAAAAAACCTACCCCTAAAAAGCAAGAAATAATATTCGTAATAATAAAACACGTCTATTGAAGTCGGGTGGGGCTTTTAGAATAAAAAAAGGGATTTGTACTCCAGCCCCACCCGACTTCAATAGACGTGTTTTATTATTACGAATATTATTCCTTGCTTTTTAGGGGTAGGATTTTTGAAGTCGGTTTTTTACTAATTGTATAGGTGTAATTCGGATTTGTTTTTTTTAATATATACTTAGTGAGATACACAATTAACAGTTTTCCTCTTTATGTTAGTGTACGTGATGTTGCGGGCGTGATCTAAACCAGTATCACTGATCACGCCAACCAAACGCGTAAAATGGACTATCACGAACCAGCTAAGTACTTGTACAAATTGCTTTAAAAAAGGAAACTTCAAAGGAAATTTTGAAGGATTCTTCTTCTTCTTTTTCTTCAGCCTTAAGTCACCCACTTTGAGTGTAGGCCTCCTCGAATGCACACCATCTCGCTCGGTCTCGTCCTTTTCTCATCCAGTTTTTCCCCGCTACTGTGGTGATGTCGTCTGACCATCTGGATTTTTGGCGGCCAACACTTCTGGTACCGGTCCTTGGTCTCCACTCCAGCACCTTTCTGCTCCACCGGTCATCGGTTCTGCGACATATGTGACCAGCCCATCGCCACTTCCTTTGTGCAATGATGCGCCCCACGTCAGTTAGTTTAGTGCGACTCAGGATTACTGTGTTTCTAACTTTGTCCCGTAGAGTGATACCCAACATGGCGCGCTCCATCTTCCTTTGGGCTACTTGCAGCTTCTGGACGTGTTGTTGTGTAAGGGTCCAAGTTTCTGCTCCGTAGACCATGACCGTCTGAACGCATTGCTAGTACGCCCTTCGTTTAAGAGAAAGGGGGACTTTCTTACACTTGAAAATTTCAGGCAGCTTACCAAACGCTCCCCAACTGAGTCCGAGTTACTGAGAGATGTTAGGATTACTTTTATATTTTTACCGCCTCTGTGGTCTAGTGGTTCGCCCACACGTGTAAGATGCAGGGAGCCCGGGTACGAATCCCAGGAGGGGGGCACAATTTGTACTGGGTTTGGTTGGTTTTAGGGCTTACTTTATGTCCGCCTGGCTAGCTACCACCATCTTACCTGCTCTGACACAAACAACAGTTGAAAAATTGTTGTGTTCCAGCAGTAAGAGATAATATAACCATTTCCTCAGTGGTGAGGATTCCGAGTGTAGTGCGCTTTCACATTCGGCTTTATCGTCACTTTACATCAGGTGAGATGAAGGCCATAAGCACTATCCCGTTGTGAATTAAAAAAAATATTTTGCGATGATTAACACATATTTTTGAGACTTCAATTTTTAAACAATATTGTAGTATTTAGAAAGAGTGTTTTAAATATTTATTATACCAAGTTCCCATGGGATAGGTCATTCAAAATGAGTCACAATAAAGAGCGGCAGTGTTGAACAAATATTTAAATTAAAAAAAATACACAATAATAGCCAGCCTAGCCTAAACATTAAATTAATAGGTACCTATGAATTTACTATAAGAAATATTTTTAATTTTACCATATTTTAACAGCGAAACATGACAATATCTTATTTTAAATAGTAATTGATTTAAAAAAAAAGATGGCAATCTCACTCCTATGAATTTACAATTTTTCAAAGAAATTAGGTACAAATATACCTATGACAAAGTTCAAAAACAATGTGAAGCCTGCTTAGGCTTGGTAAACGTGTTAATATCATGTATACAAAGTGTTAATAAATGAACAGAAAATATGAAAATAGTTTCTTGTTGCATCATAGTGAACAACTTTAACTAAAAGACCAACTCTAAAAATTAAATCGTGAAAAATAAATCAGCTGTTTCATACAAAAATTGAGGGTGCATCGCGCGTCCACTAGCGCCGGCAATCAAGAAAAAATAATTACAACGAAATAACTTTGTTGAATAAAATTCTGAATAATATAAAACTAGTATTAGCTATCAACTATTTTTGTATACGTTAAATTTCTTAGTTTAAATGTGTTCGCGTACTTAAAATCTGGATTAACGCCCAAACTGACCAATTTAGGCGTTAATCCGATCTATTCCTATCGAGTACCAAAAACTAAAACCAAATGGTATTTGTTTATTGCCGTTATAAATTCTATTCCCAACGAGTCCCAATTCTTAAATATTGAAAAGAAGCTCAAAATCTATTCCCAACGAATACCAAAACATAACATTTGGTACAGTCACCGAAACAATTTATTTTGCGTT